>CAXAMN010019668.1:762247-787736 GCA_963970005.1 Durusdinium trenchii
AGCCAAACAAATAGAGTGGCACTGATTAAGCATTGTTTTGACAAAGACGCAGTCCATCAGGACCATGAGGCAGAGGCATGCGGCAATGAGCCAGAGCAAGAGGCAGGGTTACAAAACAGTGTGTAATAGAGTAGCATGTGATAAAAGCATTGTGTTTTGACAAAGATGCAGTCCATCACAACCATGAGGCAGAGGCATGCGGTGACAGCATTGAAGAGCAAGAGCAGGAGGCAGGGTTACAAAACAGTGTGCAGCCATACAAATAGAGTAGCATTTGATTAAAGCATTGTCATTGCCAAAGATGCAAACCGAAAACAGGAGCCAGAGGCAGAAACAACTACTGCCGACAAAGAAGAACAAGAAGAGGTGGCAGGGGTAGATAAATCAGCTAAACAGTCTGTCAGAGACAATCATTAGAAGATTATGATGGCATAGTCAGTCTAGTGTGAACATGTCAGGAGGAGGCAAACATGCAAGTTCAAGAGCAAGAAGAGCAGGCAGGGTGAAAACTTCTTGGCAAATAATGTGAAAGCGTGCCTTGTCTTGTGACAATCATTGATGATGAACATGAGACCTGCTGACTCTGCTTTGCTTGTTCTTTGTAACTCAGTTGTAATCATTGGGTTCACCACTGATAAGCAAATAGCTACGTGCCTGACATTTGGTTTGACCAAGAGCCAAACCATGTGTCAAGAGGAAGAGCTCGCGTGGCCCTGGATGGAAGAACCAGAAGAGGCAGGGTTCACTGAAGAGTGAAAACAAAGAACTAAAAGCACAGCTAAACATATAGCTTCACAACTGTCTAATGTGAAAGTAACATTGACTCCATTGACAATTGTTTTGACAGGAGCAAATTGATACAGGGGATATGCCATTGGATGAGGAGGATGGGCGAATAGAATAGAACATGTCAACAGTACAGTAGTAGCATTGACTTTGAGACTGTGTGCGTGACTGCAAAATATAGCAACTCTTTGCAGGCAGTGGAGCAACCGGAAGAGGGTGACATCATTGAAGATGAAGAACCGGAAGAGGATGGACACTTTGAGCAAAAAACAAACAAGTTCAAATAATCAGAGTTGAGAGTATGTCACGGACTTGTGTCATGGACTTGCAAACCAATGGGCCAGGACCAGCATGAATCTGACCATGAGTCCAAGGATGACGAGGAGGTGAATCCAAGAGCAAACATTACTATGATTGTATAATTAATTGGACTTTGTGCATTGTGACTGAACAAAGTGGAGTGCACAGTGACTGATCCAGGTGGACTCAGAACTGCAAGCGGAACTACGGCTGGCGTCAAAAGAGATGCTTGCGGATCCTGTCATGCACCTTGGAAAAATGCAGCAGCTGAGTCTGGTATGAAAAGCAGAATCAGTTTGACTTGATTTCAGCCAGCACATGGGAGTCTCACATTGACTGAGGGAAGAGATCATGAGAGACAAGCAGGTCAGCCAAAAGACCCAGAATATGTTCTTCAATCTGGGATCGGAATATGGATATCTTGGCAAATGCAGACAGGTGCGCATATTGAATCTTGACTATTAACAGTGATTCACAGTTGTCATCATTGTCAGTCAGTAAGTCAGTTGGCCACATGCTTGCTGAACATGAAGACCAAGGATGAAGCTGCTGCACTTGAAGCCTCCAACAGAACACTGGATGATCAATTCAATTTGAAGCTTGGCAGAATGAAGTCACCTGTCTAAGTCTAATAATTAAATTGTCAATGAAAGTGAGTCAATAATAAATTGAAATCAAAGCCTGTCAGTGTGCACACCCAGATGAAGAGCGTGTAAAGCTTGCCGAGAAATGGAGAAGGAGGCTTGCGTGTGAGCTGAGCAGACTTGCCAAACATGGCTTGCAGCCAGAAAAACAGTCCATTTCATGGCCCTGGCAGGCAGCTGATGCTCTGAAGCCTTCCCAAAGCGGATTTGCCTTGTCACAATGTGAGACTGGAAAAAGAGGTCTGCTCTGAGAAGCAAGGTGTCCCTGACTCACCTTCACATCTTCAAATCTGCAGTGATTGATGAGTGGGCAGGTAATGGTGGTGGACACCATCATTAGTGTGTGCCCTAGAAGATCTGTTCAAGCAGAGATAGATAAAGAGAAAGTGTGTTTGCAGAAGGCATTCTAATTGTTTTGAGGTAACTCTCCACCCTGAGACACTATTAGTCAAGACTAGGCAGGTCAAGGTGAGCAAGCCTTTGCAGCAGTGTCATGATATTGTTGTGCGTTCCCAGGTCGGCCATTGGTTGCAAACAGGTGGACAGCACAGGTGCAGGGGGCTGTCACTCTGTGTGTGTAGTGTGTGTGCGTGTGTGTGCGTGCGTGCGTGTCTACCATTTGTGTTTGCAAACTATTCCATGAATCATGCATGAGTCAGAGTCTTGTTGGGGGAAGCAGCTATTGTATGTGAGCCAAGTGGTGTGATGGCCAGGCATCAGTGGTTATGGACATCTACGCAACAGCACTTGCCTCGGAGAGTCAGTTGGCTATCAGATGTGTTTCATTCAGTTGATTGTGGTGTAAAAGCATGTCAGCGCTTCATGAATTGAACAAACCTGTTGTTCATTCAGTGGACAAGCAATATTAATATGAAAACATGCCTTGTCTTGTGACAAACATGCTAGTATCTAAGATGAACATGAGACACCTACCACCTGCTGACTCTGCTCTCCTTCTTCTCTGTGGCTCAGTCAGCTGTAAGTCAGAAAGCTGGGTAGTCTGGGCTGATTGCTTGCACTTGAACATGGATGGTTCAACATTGATGCCTGTTCCGAATCCAATCTTCGCATTTGGCGGTGGTGGTGGCCTTCCACTGGGTGAAGATGACAGCCGGACCTTCTTGTGTTCGGAGCTGTTGCAGGTGATGTTGGATGGAATCCCACCAAGGGAGAGGAGCAAGCTGAAACTCAGCCAATGTAATCAACAGCTGAGGAATGTGTGTGTCATTTGTGCAAACCTTGACTTGTCGACTGTGTTTGCCATTCACACCAACCTTTGAAGTGGCATTGGCTGATGGTGGACTCAGGATGCAGGAAGCTTGCCTTCAGATCTCTCGTTCAAGGCGACTGCCAACAAGGACATTGTTCTGTCCTCAAGTCCTTTGCCTGTCACTGACAGAGTCACTAAAAGACACTGTCACCCAACAAGCCAGTAGGCATGAGAATGGATTCAAGATGTTCTTACTTTCACGTGCTTTCCCTGCCAGTCTGTCTGAGGCAGGATGGAGGGTTCAAAGTCCGCACAGAGCATCTTGATCAGTGTGAGGAATTGAAGCCACTGGTCTTGGTAAACTAGATGTCAACTGTCAGGCATACTTCATCATTCTTTCCCAAAACAGCTGCACTAAGGTTTGTTCATGGCCTCTTTCAGGAGTGGGCAAATGCCCAGGTGCAAAAGCTGACAGAGAGCTTGACTGAGGCAGGAAGTGTCACACACTGTGTGTTTGGTTGAGGTATCAAAACATAGATGCACTAGACCGACTGGCTGGAGGCAAATGTCACCTGCATCAAAACAGCGGAACTCTTGGGGATGCTTAATGAGGCGTGTTGGGTGTCATTGTGGTTGAGGATAGATGTCAGTGCAGTGGACCATGGGCAGTAGTTATGTGTTATGTCAGTGCCTACTCTGTCAGGGACACCTCTGCCCCTCGTTTCGCCTGCCACTCGCCGGGAAGATCTACAAGGTGGTGCCAAGCTTGAATACCAGCATGGGGCCGAACCAATGGATTGTCAGAACCTGTGCCTGCAACAAAGTCATTGGTGTAACACAGTGTAGACTGAGTAAGTGAGGTGAGTAAAAAATTGAATATGTGAATATGTGTAACCTTCTCAGGAGACGGAACAGTGTTCTTTGTGATGAGTGGCCTCTTCTGCGAGGAGATCACTGTGAATGCCAGAGCCTTTGAAAGTCAGGAATGTCAGGATTGATAACTGTGTGTATGGGCAGGCAATTGAAAAATTGCCCAAGAGTGGAATGCAATTCAATGGAAGAATGAACATATTGACTGCAAAAACCTAGAGTCCTGTGTTGCTGTGTGGCGCCAGGCAGATCCACAAGAGCCATTTGAGCCTCTGGTCATGATGACTACACCAACAGTAGAGCGGGCAGTGGCTAACTTTTTGGAGCGTGTGGAGCGCAATGCTGAGGCTACTGAATCCCTCACGACACCACCTGTCAAAAGGGCAGCCCCAGGAACACCTCACTGAGACTGAGACCATCAATCATCCATTGATTGGAGGGCTTCAAGGTGTTGTCAATCACAACTCCGGTCAAACAGATCAACTGTTGCTAATACAAGAGAGGTGGCCTTGGGGAGTAGTCACGGCAGAGTATAAAGCAGGGCCTGGACCAAGGGAACATTATTGGTCCAAATGCCAGGGCTGCTACAGGAAAATGTGTTGATGGTGAGCGGGCTCAGTCTGAGCAGTCCTTGTTGTGGCAGTTGCCCTAAAATCACCTGTGAAAGGGCAAGAATCATACATAGAAGCAGTCGTATATCATAGCTTATATGCTGAATTCCCCAATCACTCACACTGACACACTGATCCATTACACACACACACTGAGGTGGGGCCTGCGACAAAGGCTGAGTGAGTGTCAGGGTGTTTGCAGTAGATTTGATGCTGGTCTAGGGACTCAATCTTGACTGGTAGTTGTAGTCGTGTATGGAAGTGAATCATGTCATACTCATGTGTCATATCACACGACTCAAACACTTTAGTGTGAGCTTTGCAGGTTTGCATGGTCATTTGCACAGGGTTGTATCATATAAATAATGTTAAGTAACCCTTCCTGCCTGTGTTATGATTGTAGTTCCATGTGAGTGTGTATGGCAATTGGTGAGGATGTATTGGGACCTCCTGGAAGAGCAGCTCACAGCGTTTTACTATGGAGGAGGCGCGCCATTGCCTGTGACAAAGGCTGGTGTGACAAAGGCTGGGTGAGAGTCAGGGTGCTTGCAGTAGATTTGATGCTGGGCTAGGGACTCAGGACTCAATCTTGACTGGTAGCAATCGTGTATGGAAGTGAATCATGTCATACTCATCTGTCATGGTCAAACACCCGATTGTGAGGTTGCAGGTTTGCATGGTCGATTGCACAGGGTTGTATTCTGCCAATGTCCTCTGCCCTGCCAATGTCCATTGCTCCATTGCCCTGCCAACGTCCACTTCATCAAACATGGGTGGACTTGATCATTTTGATGAATGTTGGTGGACATTCTTGGATGTAACTGTACTGAAGCCCGTACTGAAGTTACTGAAGTGAAGTATTTGTGAATGACATGTAATGTTGAGTAACTCTTCCTGTTGCAGTAGATGCCATGTGGCAGCTGTAACCGTGTTATGATTGTTGTTCCATGTGAGTGTGTATAGCAATTGGTGAGGAAGTATCGGGACCTCCTGGAAGATCAGCTCACAGCCAGTCATCAGTCTGGGAGGAGGTCTGCCATTGCCATGACCAGGTGTGGTCGAGGAGTTGGTCTGCCATTGCCAGTCATCACCAGGTGTTGTCCAGGCAGAGGCCTGCCATTGCCAGTCATCAGAGGTCCTGGTCCTGGAGGTTTACCATTGCCTGCCACCAGTGGGTGTGGTCTGGGTATTTGATTGACTATGTACCACGGACCATGATTGGATTTGACCCCATCCACTGTCATGGCAGCACCATATTAAAGTGTGCCAATAGTTGGCACCTCCCATGTACCTTTTCAGCAGCTGTGTTTCTTGTGTAGCAGAACATGGAATAGACACATGAGAATGAGTTAGTCTTTGGTAAACACCCAGCCAAAGATGTTGATATTTGAGCTTGTTTGGCAGGCATGTCAGTTGTGCAGTTCACTTGTCATTGTTTGTTTTGTTTAGCCAGGACATCACAAACAGCTACCATCCACCAGTCTGTAGCCTTGGCTGGACATTTGAATGTAACTACACCTGCTTGGGTTGTGTGAGTCTGAATTGTTGTAAGATATAGTTTGACTGACAGTGACTGACAAATGAGACACTTGGTGAAGCATGTTTGATGAACAGTTGATAGGAGAGTCGATGTGGAGATGCTTCATTTGATGTGTTTGTTATGTCACACTTTTCAATGAACAGTTGATAGGATAGTTTATTTGTTGCTTTTGTTCTATCATGTTCTATCACTCTGAGGTGTTCCTTGGGCACTTGTGTGGTGGCCCCAGTGGAGCAGGGAACAATCATGTTCACTTCAACTGGTGTTGTCAAGATGAAGGTAGCTCATGCGCATTCCTCAAATAGTTCAAGCAAGAAAGAACTACTCATATGTATGAACCTGTCCTCAAACCTGGTCAGTGAATCGGCTCCAATTTGCTCAAATGTGCTCAAAAATGCTCACAGTGCTGGCTGAAAGGTGCTCAAATGTGCTCAAATGCGCTCAAATGTGCTCAAATTTGCTCAAAATTGCTCAAATTTGCTCAAAAATGCTCAAATGTGCTCAAATGTGCTCAAAAATGCTCAAAGGGGCTCAAAGTTGCTCACAAATGCTCAGTCGCTCAATTATGCACAAAAATGCTCAAAGATGCATAGAAGTGCTGACAAAGTGCAGTATTGTGCAGGCACATGCATGAGTGACTGGCCAGGTAGAGGACGGTTATATGGGCACAGCGAATCTAGTGTGGACCTGAATGTGATGTGAAGCATGGTTGTTTATGTGACTTGGATAGTGTCTTGAATTGGAGTGTGTGGTCTTTGCTTGTGTATGACTTGTCAAAGAAGCTTGATCAAAATGTGTTGCAATCTGCAGGCATATATCAGTTGTAGATCAGCTGTAGGTCACCACAATCAGAGTTGCTCTAGAGATGTCAGGCACAGCACCAGCACCAGCAGCAGCTCCAGCAGCTGGCAGGGAGAGAAAGCGGCAAAGGCTACAGACTGGCCAGGTGACTGGCCAGGTGGTCCCAATGATGGGCGGAGCAGGCAGCATGGGCAGCATGGGCAACATGGGCAGCATGGCAGGCATGAACACTATGGGCATGATGGGTGGAATCGGCATGCCAGGAGTGGGTATGGCTGGAATGCAGGGTATGATGAACCCAACGGCTTCCACAATGAATCCGGCTATGAATCCTACAATGACGAACCCAGTCATGAACCCCATGAATGCAATGATGGCACTGCATCAGCAACAGCAAGACACAGCTCCAGCTCCAGCTCCACCAGCTGCTGTGGTGAGCATGTCTCCTCCGGCCAATGTGCCTCCTCCTGTGCCTGCTCCTGTGGAATCCATGGAGGTGGATCAGGAGTCAGATGGCGCAATGTCAGATGTGGAGCATGATGAGTCTGGATCAGGCCAGAGCATTGTGTCAAATACTACTACTGCTGTTCAGCAGGCGGCTTTGGTGCCTTGTGAAGGGCGTGCTTCACAAGTTGGCGGTGGCCTTCCATCATTGCCAGAAGCAGATGAGATGGTTGCTCGAAGGAATGTTGAAGCATTCATCAGCAGGAGCTGCACATATGTCAAGTACATTCCGCGTTCGAGGTTGTCGGAGTGCATGGAACTCATTTGTCCTGCCTTGGACAGTACCTACACGTCAGAATGCAGCCAGACAGGACTTTTGGCCTTACTTTGGCTATTCTGCAGGGTGAAGCCAGTGGTGAAGCTCACCGATCTCAGAAGCTTATACTATATTATTATTAGTTGTCTTCAGTGATTGGGCCAGTCTGAGTCTGATAGTTTTTGGGGATTGAGTTGATTGAGGATGTGTTCAACTTATTTCACATGTTCTATCACCACTGACTGAGTGAATATCCCAAGTCTTTGTTCCAAGGATGTGTGCGGTATGAAGACTTCAACAGGAAGATGATCACTGCACACAAGAGAATCAAGGCTGGCCTTGGACCAGGAAGGTTTCAGCAAACTGTGACCAACAGGTTCCCGCTGACCTTGAATGATGCATCGGTGCTGTCTGTAGCAAAGGACTTGGGGTGGTCACCAGCATGGCTTCAGACTCGCAAGGCCAAGAGCAAGGCAGCACCTCCATCAGGAGATTTGGCAGCAATGTTCAAAGCATCGGCCCCATCGCCTGTGCCTGCAGCCCCAGTTCAAGCCCCATCTGCCAAAGCAACTCAGTCTATGTCATGTTGCTTTTGTTCTGGTTTGTTTGCCTAAGTTTTAGTTGATAGTAAATCAAATCTTGTTGGCTTTATGACTCTTCAGCAGTTGTGATGTCAGGCAGCAGCAGTTGCTCCACCAGCATTGCGCACAGCTGAAGCTCCTCGTCCACCACCTGCTCCACGTGGACAAGCAGCTGGGCAGACAGGTCAGCCTGCAATGCCCAAGACAGGAGCTTTGGCAAATGCAGTGCAGCGATTCAGAGGCTTTGTGATGCCGGCGGGAAAGGCTTCAAGTGTGGCGCCGCAACCTTCATCAGTTGTGAGTCCAGAAGCAGCTGCAGTTCAGACAGCAAATGCTGCCACAACTCCAGCTCTCACAGAGTCAGCTGTAGTCCAGCCTCTGACTGGTGATGAGGCACCTGTCGGTCCTGTGGCATCACCAGAAGATGAAGACCTCCCAAACTGTGGGATTTGCTTACAGCCCCTGAGGCCTCAAGAGGACAAGACAGCTTTGCCTTGCTGTCATGTCCATCATGATTACTGTTTGCACGAATGGCGTGAGTGCGCCAACAAGATGGCACATGAATGCCCATTCCAGTGCCATGAAAGCACGATGCTTCATGATGTTGAAGCCATGTCCACAGATGCTCAAGCTGGACAATCGTCGTCATCCTCAGCAGCAGCTCCAGGCGTGTCCTCAGAAGAGATAACATCCAGGGATGCTGAGGTCTCCCAGTCAATTTTTGTACCAGCTGACTCTTCCTGAGATGTCATGAGCGTTTTGATGTCACCACATGCAGAGCAGTGCATGGCCAGGGCGGGGTTGAGAAGGACACCTGGTGAAGGTAAATGTGAATGATGTAGAGCAAACTCAGAATATGAGGTGTGTCAGTGTGTCAACTCTGTCAAATCAATTCATTTCTCTTCTAGTCAAACGATGTACATCAGGACACCTTCTCAGTGTAAGTGGTCATTAGCCACTGCGCAGGGTTCACATGCAATCCTTGGCCTTAGAGCACATCGCAAAAGCATGTGTGTTTTGGTGTAGCTTCGAGGGACCCAGCGGGGATGAGTGAAAAGCTGGTCAGTCTGTGTCTTGCTGTGGGTCAAACATTGAGAGTAAAGTCTGTATGTAACAGTGATCCTTTGAGAGTGAAGTCCATTAAGAGTGACGTCTATTTGTCAAAAGGCGTTTGCTGCTTTTGGGACTTTGAGAGACACTTGACTGTCATGACAACCATAGCCTGCATAGTAATCATTCAGGTTTTGACATGGCTTTTGTTTAAATCTGGCAATCATAGTCCATCAGCAGCTTGCTTTTGCTGTCCCATAATAGGTGGTCTCCTTTGGTCTCATTGGGCCAGCACCTCAGCAACTAAAGTAAAAGGCAAAAGGGAGTGAATAGATCTTGGACTGAAATGTGCTGTGGAGTGCATATGCGTATGACATTGTAGAGCGTGCGCCTGATGCCACTTTGATAGAGCAAGAGCTCAATTGATTCATCATGATGTCATTGTCACAAAGTCATTGCATCACATTGAAACATTTGGACCTTGTCAAAGTCTAGTCATTGGATCAATTGGCACATTGGAGTAGTGTTTGTTCAAAACCAAAGCAGTGTTTGTTGTGTCAAGAAGCATCACTCTGTCCATTCGCAATGCTGCCAGCAAATGTGAGGGTATTGTACATTGAAGAGCTTAACGACACACTTCCTACAAGTGTTGCTTATGAGCACCAGCATCAAAATGAAAAAGAGTGTCTAGTCAGGATGTGAGATGGAAAGACATTGAGGGTTGTATGTAATCTACAGACTGTCTAAATATCATGCCAGCACTGCTTGAGCAACTGAGGTATTTTTGGAACCTCCACTACATGGCAGATCACTTTGCACCGTCCCAGAAAAACATGTTGCGTTTGTGGTCCGCACTATTGGGGAAACATTGTGATACATTTGGTGAGGGCTGCATATACAAAAAGCCTTCTATTCCAAGGCCAGGTTTGAGTAAAAAGAGTCAGTAGTCTAGTAGAAGCAGTTTATTTTCAACAGAAGTCATTATCATTGAACCATTAGTAACATGATTCAAATTCAGTGTGCCCTCAGGATGGATAGTTTGGACGCAACTGCCTGCACAACACCTGCAATGGTATTTCTGCTGTTTCATGTGGTGGAGACCACCCGAACAGTCGAACGGGCAAAGTGTCTTTGGCTGAGTGAATAATGTTTTGTTGATTTGTTTTAATGGGATTGTAGTAGCAAAGTAGCAAGCAGCATTTGCCTATCATTTGAGGTGGGCTACAAATCTACTGAAGCAAATTGCAGTGCTGGGTGTTCAGCAGTTGTATGCAGTAGGTGGTGCTCAGTGCCATCTTTCTCATGGTGTGCTGAACTTTGATGCGACAGGAACCTGCGATTTGAGTTTCTCACCTGACATAGTCTCTCCCTGGTCCCTTGTCATTTTGTAACTAAGGTGGTTCTTGTTCTTCTCACATATTCATATTCTCACTGGTGTTTAAAATATGAGCTGAGTCACTCTGGCTGTCAGGTTCATACATAGAAGCCATTCACTGCTCCACACAGCGAGCTATGGGCCGTCTTTGGGATGAAATGAAAGCACAAGACCTTTTTACAAATGATTTTTACAAGGCTCCATTGCCTGATGTCATTGTGTTTGTCGCCCATGCCAACAAAATCCGTTGTGAGAAAAAGAGACAATGGAGCCAAACTGCCAGTGAGAGTATCACAAGCATTCGCAATGCCATAGTATTCTTTCTCTCAGAATGCATTCGAAAGCGAGTTCAAGACATTGATTCACAAAAGCAAAATATTGGGGACAGGCCAGTTCCATCCAGAAGGACTCAAAAAGGGGAAGCTATTGTTGAAGCTGAGCAGGATGGTGCTACAGCTTCCCGCAAGAGCAAGGTCCTGGTGAACCTGACCAGTGTTTGGGAGCTGTACACTGACTCAGTGGAGACGGGGGTTAGCATGCAAATGCTGGCCAGGACACGGGCAAAGAACAAAGAGGCTGGGATGTCTGAGGATAGTGTCAACTATTGGTGGAGAAAGATTGACAACATGTATTCCCAGCGTTCAGCAATGTCCATGTCTGGAGCACGCTTCTTCAATATCGCCACTGATGCCTCCCGCCATTCCACCAGGGACACATTGATCAGTGTAGTGTTTGCGCAGGAGAACCAGGTTGGGGTGTATGCAAAGGCGCAAGTGCTCAAATCTGGTGGTAAGCTCTTGGCTCCTGATGAATGTTTGTTGGACGATGATGTGGAAAGACTGGCAGCCACCCGGCAAATCGAACGGTTAGCGTCCTACAGATTGATGCAAGCAATAAGTTTTCAACTGAAACAGTTGACAGGCGGAGTCACTTTGGAGGCTTTTCACATCCCAGACACAGATCCATTGAGCGTTGCCTTGAAGCCTTTGACACCAGATTTTGTCCGAGTTGTCAGAAGAAGCCCTGAGTCTGGTACAGCAACAGCTGGTTGTTTTCATCACAAGCAGACCAATGAGGACACAGTGGCGGATCTGTCTCAGTTGTCTTTGGCTTTTACAAAGCCAATGCTCAATTTGATCATGGATCAAGGTCCTTGTGGCACATCCTTTGCAGCATTTTTGGCTGGAGATAGCTGCAATCTCATCCACTATGGTTTCTAGATTGCTTGAATTATTCTTGGCTGTGATTCATTCAATACTTCATTAATTCAGTCATTAATTTATTCTGTGGTTCATTGCAGCGTTTCAGTACTAAAGGCTAGAGTCAATATCAGTCTATCAGTAATAAGGATGGGACCCGCTACACCGCTTGATCAACGACATGAAGCATGGGATGAAGTTTGGGCCCCATGGACAAAGACTTGAAAGTGCTCTTTTGGCAAGTACATATATCTTCAACCTCAACTACAAACCATTCAAAGGAGGATCTTTCCATGCAGACAAGATGGAGTTGCTGCAGCACTTTCAAAGCACCATGGACGAGGACAGTTCAAGCATATCATGTGGCTACCGTATTTCTGATAGATACATTGTCAATAAGATGTTCTTGACTTTCCTAGTGTTAATCATCTGTGGTTTCTTTTGGCTAGCAGTGTGTTTGCTGAACAGGATTCTGACCTGTTCAATGAGTATGCTGGCCTCATCAGCTTGGACATGGGGATGCCAGTGCACAGTGCACACGATATGGAGAACCTATTCCAGGAGCTCCCAGCACATCTTGAGTCGTGTAGACTCAAGAAAACACTGGTCAAAAGTGGGAGATGGTTCTCCTGGCACGACTCCTGCAAAGCGCACCTGCGGGAGTGGTGGGCATTGAGGATGTTGCTAAGACACCAATTCCCAGACGCCCCCAATCCAGACGAGAGAGAAATCAAGCGTTTTTCAGAACTTAGATCTGATTCAGCTGGGCTTCCGTTGGCGTTGCAATGCTGTTCAGTGCGCTATTGGCTGTCCTGCAATGTGCTTTGGATTGGAGGGAAGCCTTTGTGGAGTTGGTGGTCCAGAACCATCAAGAATGTCAAGAACCCTGCAGACAATGTCACCAATATGATTGCATTGGCAAAGCATTGGAGATCTGACCAACAGTTCCGTGACCTTGTCAGCTGTTTGCTTGATCACAATGAATTCCGCAGAATCGAAGACTACTGCTCACAGTTTTGCACTAGCTCCCATGCATTTGCTTCAGAGATGTGGCATTATGTGATTGGGCTACTCTCGCACCGTGTGATCTCCATGACAAAGCATGAGCTACCACCTTATGCCTACTCCGCTGTGTTGTCAGAGGTTTCGGAAGATGAGCGGAGCACTTGGGAGTTTATGCGACACGACTGGGCACATATATGTATTGTTGAACAAGCTTCATTGGAGGCGGCTCGACGTCTATCAGAGGACTTGCAATCATCAATCTATGCCCCAATGAGACTGTGTTACCTATGCGTTGAGCAAGGTTCGAGGGCCTCTCTGGATCAGGCAAAAAAGATCATGAGGTTCTTTATTGAAGCGCTCCCGGATACCAAAATAATTGAGGACTGCCATCAGAGGGTTCGATGTGACTCCCTCATGAACGCGAACCGACGACAGTCGGTCTCAGAGGTGCAGAGTGTGGTCATGAACAGCAAAACATTGGAGGAAAGAAAGATCCGCCATCCTTGTGCTCTTAACAGGAAGGTGTTCCTGTCCAAGTTCAAGACAACCTCTGGAAAAACTGCTCGATGTAAACACTATTCTGGGAATGAGAAGCTGAGTGAGAGGTTTGGGCGGATTCTGGGCCAGAAAAAGTGGCCCACTTTAAGCGCTGACACTCTGAGCAGATCGGCAGGTGCATTTATATGGGTGAGACACTACATGCTTGCTCGTCTTG
Organism: Durusdinium trenchii; assembly: GCA_963970005.1. Lineage (NCBI taxonomy): Eukaryota > Dinophyceae > Suessiales > Symbiodiniaceae > Durusdinium > Durusdinium trenchii. The sequence goes on from CAXAMN010019668.1 coordinate 775,695, forward strand.
CATCTTCCAGTGTTGCTCTTGATGTGCCTTGGAGTGAATCAAACCATCAATCATCTTTTGTGCTGATGCTTCTTGGATTGATTTATTGATCAAATGAACAACTGACTGTGAGATCATGTTTAATTTATGTCAATCTCAGGCTGCTCTTCATTGCATCCTTCTCAGGCCAGGGATGGCCTTCCATGAGCGTGGCCATGACAAGGTGAGGCTTCTTTGTCTCTCCAACCTGCGATGGTGTGTGATTGGGTGGCCACTTCGTTCTGGCAGTGATGAGGGCCATTGGATCTTGGATCCATCTGCTCAGGCGACTGTAATCTTCATGACTGCCATGAACCAATATCTCTGCAGTGCTGTCAAGCCTGAAATCAATCAGAAATCGAAGAGGCTTGAAGTCAGTTGTGACCAATTCCAACCGGCGTTGCGTTGCTGCCTGGAAAGCTTCAGCTCTGAGTTGGTGCACCACCAGCTGATCTTCATAGCACAGCTGTGTGGCTTGCAGGTGTCTAGCGGAAAATCTCGTGCAGATGTGCTGACAGTACTGGCGCTACATGTTGGCGACCAGGCTTTTGCAGAGCAGATTGTGAATAGTGATGCTAAGTGCAACAAAAAGGAACCCAAGAGATCTGATGACGATGAGCTGGCAGAGCATATTCTGGATACAATGGACAAAGAAGAACTCTCTGACTTCAAGGACATTTTGAAGCGAGTTTCAGCCAAGGTTGCCAAAAAGAAAAAGTGGCAAGCTATGTTGCAGAAACACATGGAAGTGACTCACATGAACATTTAATCAGACTGGTTTACATGTTTTAGTTGGGCTCAGTGTTTTTCCTAGGAAGTACTGTAGTATGAGTGAGTATGCTCAGTTTCATGACTGAGGCGAAGAAGAATGGAAAGGGGAGAGGGAGAGCTCGTGGCAAAGGCCGTGGCAAAGGCAAGGCCGGTCGCAGTGGCAAAGGTGTCAAGCGGAAGTTGGAGTTTGATTCACAGGAAGATGACCCATCTCATGAGGGTGACAAGGCCAATCATGATGAGAAATCTTCAAATGATGAGCCAACACCCGAGGATAAGAAGACCAAGTTTTGTGAGCCAACATCGAAGAAGGACGACCATAAGCATGAGGATTCTCAGCCGTCAGTGTGTGCATCAGCTTCTTCATCTTCAGGAGTAGCAACTGCTGAACCAAGTGGTGAGCCAAGTTCATCTTCATCTTCATCTTCATCTGTGGCAGTACAACCAGAGTCCATGCCACCTCCAAGGGCTGCATCACCAGATGGAGCTGTGTCAGAAGCTGGATCTGCAGGGTCGAGGAGGTCTATGGCGAGTGTCAGAGGGCCCAATGTCAATACTAATCCAGATGTTTTGAAGTCACTGTGCCCGCCTGGCTGCTCAATCCATTTGAACGGCATCCCAGCTGAGTGTAGTTTGTTGTGTGCAATGATTTTATATATTAACATGTTGTTAGTAGTTCTTATCTCTTTCAACAAGGGTCTTGTGAATATCATTCATCAACTGAGGCAATGATCATCGATGGACTGTGAAGTTTTCTGAATCATTGCACATTAAAAGCTACAGCAAGAGCTTTGACAAGAATGTTGAGGTAAGTTGGGTCGATGCTCTCAAAGATGCGCACTTTCATGCATGGATGCATTGGAAGTCCTTTAGAACAGAACCAGGATCCTTGTCCATCAAAAAACAGTTTGTTTGTTTCTTGTCCAGTAGGTACTGTTAATTTGTTGGTGGGTTTGACTGGATGGTTGTCACTGGTGACTCAGCTGGCAGCAAGGATTCACATTGCCATCGAGCAAAGTTCAGCGACAAGGCCTTGTTCCGCAATCGACTGTGGATGCTTTGCGGCCTGACATTGATGCATTGATGCCCAAGAAGAAGTACAGCAGAAAGAAATAAGCATTGGCTTCAAAGCTTATGTCTCACTGATCGATATGCCCATTGCAAAATGGATGTTCTGCACAGTCATTGATTCAAAGACTTGTCATTGTCCTTTGTCAAACACCTTGATTGGGGTAGCCTTATATTGTCAAGAGCCACTCAAATGTTGTTGCGTTGCTGTTGTCGGTGTAGAGTTGTGGTAGGCTGTATTGTTTAGCTTTCAATCCTTTGAGAGACGCCTGACAGCCATGACCAATGAAGCTTTGTTATTTTGTGCACGATATGTTGGCCTGAGGCTGGTTCCTTCCTGCTTGACCTGATTCATCAAGTCAAATGCTGGTCTCCTAGGGCCTGTGCCTCAGCCAGAAAAGAACACACAGAATGCTGGAGGATAATATCTGTTGTACAGTACATGTGTAAACGTGTAATAGAATATATATAATGTGTTAATCATTTTTGCACTCTTGAGGGTACATTTGCTGTGTCAGAACATCAGCCTAAGTGTTGAGTAGGCCAGACTTGCTTTCATTGGAGACCATCAGGCCACCTTTAAAATATTGCATTGTTACTTACTGTCAGTCAGGGTCAAGCACTGGCAAAGTTGCAACAAATGTCTATCGTTATGTAAAAACACATTTGACATGAGGGACACTTGACAGTCATCCTAGAATAATGCTTGAAGGTAACAAACATTTGACATCTCACTTTCATAGGCCAAGCACTTGCATCATGTTTCATTCTATAGATGCTTACATTTCATTTGATGCCAGTTTTTCGATGGCCATGAAGAGCCGGTGTGTGTCGCAACATCATCCAGGGCCAAGTGTGGCTGCTTGCTGGTTTCCCTTTGTTGCCATGTCATTGGCAGCAATGCAGAATCAGAAGGCCAATTCCCACAGAGTGAGGAAGAAGGCTCTCAAGCTGAGGAAGCCAGTGCCTTTGCTTGGCCCAGTCAGTGCAGATGTTCTGGATGCAGAGATTTGCTTCAACCAAAAGGTCAAAGAAGCGTGTCATCGGAAACTGGCAGACTTTCTTGCCTGGTCCTCATTTCCGAGGTTGAGGGGTTGAGAAAAAGCTAATGTCAGTCATGTCATTGTCAATCAATGTTTGTCAAATTTTGAGCATTAATTAATTATGACGACTAGTGAGTCTAGTGTTTGAGCCATGACCCTTTGCCAGGCGCCTGTCCCCAATGGAGTTTCAATGCATGCGCAGTTGTCATGAGTTGGTCGACCGCTTTCTCTATGTGGACTCGGTGTATAATGAGGGTGAAGCATGCAAGCGATGGCCACAGATTCTTAGCTGTTGCTATGATGAGAGCTTTCACAACTTGAGCTTGACCCGGATGCTGGCCAAATTGATATTCCGGGGCATCATGAATCAGGAGAATCCTGGCGCTTGTCAAGACTTCATTGAAGTGTTTGCAGGCCAAGCCAACCTCACCCGTGAACTTCTCAGAAGTGGCAAGAGTGGATCGGCATTTGACATAACCTTTGAAGCACATGATCACAATGTTGAAACAAGCTCAGGCTTGAAATTGATTCTAGATGCCTTGACTTGTGTGTGCCGGGATGGACTGGCTTGGGTGGCCTGCGAATGTTCATCATTCACGGTGATGTGCCGACATCAATCTCAGCGAACTCATGCCAACAACTTCCAAGGGGACTGCACACGTTCATTTGTGACAACGGGCAACATGTTGCAAACCATCAGTTCTTTGATCTTGTTCCTGGCGTACGCATTGCACCTCAAGCTTGTGCTGGAGCAGCCACAAAGCTCCTGCTTACCACAGTGTGTGCCAATGAGAGGTGTGCTTAATTTCATTGGTGCCCAGCGCTACGGGTGCTATCTTGGCATCTTTGGAGCTGAGTCCTTGAAACCGCTGGCTTTATTCTCGAATTGGCCACGGCTTGCTGAACTGGATTCAGAGAGGCCAACCTTTGAACACTCACTGGTGAAGCGGCATGGTGATCAGTTCACAGGGAAGAAGGATGCAATGAAAGCATCTCAAACATACACACCGGCTTTTGCTATGCGCATTGCGGAACTCTTTAATAGAGAGTGATGTGCAGAATTTGACAGGTGAAATGTGGGATTGCCCATGTCGCCTTCAGAGCTTGCAGCATTTGTGGGGAAAAACTTGATGGCTGGTCTTTTGAGCTTACATTTGATCTTTTGTCAGGCAGATTGCAATCTGTAGTAGGCACATGTCCCAAGTCGAATCTCAGATTTTCAGAGCACTGGACTGGATCATTCAATTGCACAGCAAATTGTCCATTGATTTATGTCTGACCTGTTTTGACTTCAGGTGTGTGTGCTCAACTTCTTCGACTGGCTCTCACTATCACCTGTTATCATGTGTACTTCACAATTCAGCGGTACCAGTATTGAACAGTTAGTGTCAGCTGTTGCCTTTTCAATGCATGTACAATGAAGTGAACTTAAATCAGATTGTTTGCATGAGTAATTTGATGTGTGATACCTTCACCAGTACTCAACATTCTATATCAGCTGTTGTCTTTTGTAGCGTGCAATCTTCAATCAGGTTATGTTCATCACTTTATGTTCAATTGCTTTAGCAGCGTCAATGGTCTTTCTCTGGTTACTTAGTTTTAGGCTGTGTCAAGAAATCACATTTTTTTTTTGTTTTTTTTGTTTTTTTGGTTTTTTTAATATTTTAAAAATTATTTGAAACTGGTTTTAGTAAAAATTTATGGAAAATTATGTTTTTGTTGTTGACATGCCAAATTTTTATGAAACATGCGTTAATGATTACCTACTAAAAATAAACCATAGGATCTAATACCCCCCTTGTGTGTTACACCTCTTCCCCTTGGTGAATCATCATTGTTTTTTACAAAATATGTTTGTTTTATTTTCATTTATTTTGGGATTATCATTATCATTTTTTTGCGTCAGGTTCATCCTTCCAGAACTGGTTGGCTTTGCTGTCACTTCCCATGGGCTTCCAAAATCACTTCAGTCACAGTCAGCGCCCCAAACTATATATAGATGCGTGAAGGGATTCCCTCACCCATCCCTTCCCGAGCAATCGAAACCAAGGATCAAAATCATGGAATGCAACTTGCAAGCTGCTGAGCTAAACCACTGGGCCCCAAAAGCCTGAGCCTAGTGGCCTAGAAATTTGTCATACACTGATGGGAAGTAAAACAGGTTAGTCAAGAGACAGCCCTGAATGAAAACTAAAATTATACACGAAATTGTCAGAAACAATATAAACAATTATGACCCAAATGAAGACCAAAATGACAGATGAAAAGAAAATGATTAACAAAATGAAAACCAACATCACAAATGAAATACATGACGAACCAAATGAACACCAAAATGACAAATGAAAAAAATGTGGAAGCAAATGAAAACCAAAATGCCACACGAAAAAAACATGAACAAATAAACGAAAAATAGATGAAAAGCAAAAACGAAACGAAAAAAAGAAACGAACAATAAATGAAAAGCAAAAACGAAACGGAAAAAAAACAAAAAACAACGAAAAAAATGAACATTTTTGTTCGCTCAAAAATTGCAATTTTCCTCGAGTTGTTTTTCATTTTTTTGTTTTTTTTTTCATTTTGGCTAGTTTCGGCCACAAAGCAACGAAAAACGAAAAAGAAACGAAAAAAAAACAAATAGATACAAATAGAAACACTCGAGGAAAATTGCAATTTTTGAGCGAACAACAATTTTCCGTTTTTGCTTTTCATTTATTTTTCGTTTCTTTTTTCATCTTGTTTTCGCTTTTTTTTTTTCGTTTCGTTTTTGCTTTTCATTTATTTTTCGTTTTCTTTTTAATGTATTTTTCGTTTTGGCTAGTTTGCGCCACAAATCAACGATAGTCAGGTCCATTTCACAAAAGCTAAAGCAAAATAGAAGGAAACGTGTGATCCACCAGCAAAGAGGGTTCAGGACTAGCTCACTTGGCCGCTTTCCTTCAGGGGAGGCAATTGCAATTGAGCTCCGGCATTCTTTTGTCTTTCATGATCGCTTTGGCTAGTTTCGGCCACACATTGGCAACATTGTAATTTAATTCATGTGTTCATGTATATAATTTAGTCTATTCATGTTGTTTTAAGTTCAGATAGTTTCGGCAACGCGTGAACGACAGTTTAAGTACATTTCACAACAGCTAAAGCAAAATAGAAGAAGGTGACTAGCCGACCAGGGTAGCAAAGAGGGTTCAGGAGTAAGTGACTTGGCAGCCTTCGCTTCAGGGCACGCAAACGATAAACGCAATCACGCATGAAACAACACGGGTGGGCGTGTAAAAAACATGATGATGCAAACGAAGACACACATTTACATGAAAAAAACACAAATGGGCATGAAAAAATGATGATGAAAACGAAGACGAAATGAACAAATAAATGTTTTGTCCACCCCCAGTCTGTGGCTGTAAGATTCTCATAATCCTAGTAGTAAGGCCAGGAGCCCCTAGCCCTAGCAGCTTCTTGTTACTAGGGTGGTTTCCTTTTGGTTTGGATGCTTGAACAGGACGGCGCCTCAAAGCTAATTGCGACAAAGTGCTCTGGATCTGGGACGGCTGAGGTTGACGGCTGAGTCCTGTGGAAAGCGCACCGAACACAAACAGCACAGCTGGGGCAATCAGTTCTTACCTATCATTCTGGAATTGATTCATTGCAACCTGGCACTAGCTGGCAATTCTGGCAATCCAGTTGGTTTCGGCCTTCGCATCCGTTTACTGGCAGTCCTCTGCCTCCAGTATTTCGCAAGCTATGTCTTGAACAGCTGCCTCCGTCGCTGCGCTCAAACTGGAGCGCTCCACTGCATCAAACAAAAAAGAGGAGGCTGATGCAGTGTGCTTGCCTGCGCAGGCTGATGCAACTGTAAAGATTTTCTGCTGTGATATGGTTCCGACGGTTGGCTGCACTTGCATCAAACTGGAGTACAACACAAAAAACAATGAACATCACCAAAGCATCCCGGCCTGCCAATTGTGTGGGGGTGATGCTTGAACTCGCATGTGCAGAATGGCGGCGTACTGTTTCCTCCTTTGTTGTCCTGTGGGATCCGTTGCTCCTAAAGCTGCTGCACACTAAGCCCGAACAAAAACCCACACGCATTCAACACGAACTGCGAAACAAAAACCATTCACCAGTAACGACACCAAGTAAAAACACTAGCATTGCAGCAGCTGCTTAAGACCAACGTAAACGAACAAAAAATTCCTAGGTGTCAAAGGCCATGCCTCTCATCAAATGCATCTATGGCATTCGCTGACCTCTTCCATTGCGAAAGACATACTCACTGCCACAATGAATTATCGTCACTCCTTTGGATATGCCGAAGTATAGCTATATATATATATATGTATGTACAAATACGGTATATAGAAGGGAGAGACCTATGCCCACTGCCCAAATAGTCTCCAAAGCCCTTCATGATGCTAATGATGCACTGCTAGGCGTCCATTACATCACTCGCATCACCAGGCCCAATTTTCACTGCTTTTCGGACGTCGCTTTGGAGCGCTCTCCCCGACCAAGCTCTGGGTTCGCCCTATCAAGAGGTTTCGCTCAGCGACCACCCCACCCCCTTAACTCACTTCGTTCGCCCCAAAAGCTCAAGCCTTGCCTATCGGCTGGCTTTCGAGAAATATACAGCACATACATTCATAAGTAAAAAACAAAAAATTACTTTACTTCGAGTGATCCCCACCATGACATTTCAATCATTTGACTTGATGCCATAGTGAGGAGCATGTTGCCATGGTCGTGAGTATTGTAGTTCTCGATTTTGCTTGCGGGTCCTCGGGTTGTGTGCTGCGGTTGTGTGTTGTGGTTGTGTGCTGTGTTGTGGTTGTGGTTGTGTTTGTGATTGTGTGTTTGTGGCTGTGTGTTTGTGATTGTGTGTTTGTGGATGTGTTTGCGGTTGTGCTTGTGGCTGTACGTTTGTGGTTGTGTCTTTGTGGTCGTGTTGTTGCGGTTGCGTGTTTGTGGTTGTGTGTTTGTGGTTGTGTGTTTGTGGCTGTGTTTGTGTTTGTGTGTTGTGGTGGTGTGTTTGTGGTTGTGTTTGTGGTTGTGTGTTTGTGGATGTGTTTGTGGTTGTGTTTGTAGTTGTGTGTTTGTGGTTGTGTTTGTGGTTGTGTGTTTCTTGTTGTGTCTTTGTGGTTGTGTGTTTGTTGTTATGTTTGTGGTTGTGTGCTGTGGTTGTGTTTGTGATGGTGTTTGTGGTTGTGTGTTGTGGTTGTGCTTGTGATTGTGTATTTGTGATTGTGTGTTTCTGGTTGTGTTTGTGGTTGTGTGTTTGTGGTTGTGTGTGTGGTTGTGTCTTTGTGGTTGTGTTGTTGTGGTTGTGTGTTTGTGGTTGTGTGTCTATTGTTGTGTGATTGTGGGTGTGCGTTTGTTGTTATGTTTGTGGTTGTGTTTGTGGTTGTGTGTTTGTGGTTGTGTCTTTGTGGTTTTGTTGTTGTGGTTGTGTGTTTGTGGTTGAGTGTTTGTGGTTGTGTGTCTGTGGTTGTGTGTCGATTGTTGTGTCTTTGTGGGTGTGTGTTTGTTGTTATGTTTGTGGTTGTGTTTGTTGTTGTGTTTGTTGTGGTTGTGGTTGCGTGTTTGTGGTTGTGTTTGTGGCTGTGTGCTTGTGGTTATGTGTTTGTATGTCTGTGTTTGTGGTTGTGAGCTTGTGGTTGTGTTTGTGGTTGTGTGTTTGAAGCATACTATCTGCCATTCAATCTGCCATTCTATCTCGCAATCTATCTGACATACTATCTGGCATACTGTCTGGCATACTATCTGGCGTTTTGTCTGGCATACTATCTGTCGTTCTATCTGGCATATCTTCTGGCATTCTATCGGGCATTTTATCTGGCATTCTATCTGGCATATTTTCTGGCAGTCTATCTGGCAATGTATCTAGCAATCTATCTGACACACTATTTGGCATACTATCTGGCATATCTTCTTGCAGCATTCTATCTGGCAATCTACGTGGCATTCTATCTGGCATTTTATCTGGCAAACTATCTGGTTGAGGTCCAGCGGTGCACACTGCGATCGGATCCTTGCAGTTGAGGCCCAGGGGTGCACACTGCGATCGGATCCTTGCGGTTGAGGTCCAGGGATGCACACTGCGATCGGATCCTTGCGGTTGAGGTCCAGGTGTGCACACTGCGAGGGGATCCTTGCGGTTGAGGTCCAGGGGTGCACACTGCGCTCGGATCCTTGCGGTTGAGGTCCAGGGGTGCACACTGCGAGGGGATCCTTGCGGTTGAGGTCCAGGGGTGCACACTGCGATCCGGAGCTGGCCAGACAAAATCGGCGAAGCAGATTGGCGAAGCAGATTGGCGATGAAGATTGGCGATGCAGATTGGCGAGGCGATGAAGATTGGCGAGGAAGGAAGCAAGGAGGAAGGAGGAAGGAAGGAGGAGGAGGAAGAACAACTGTGATAAAATCTAACAACCCTCACCTGGCAGGTGGGGAAATATATATATACACACACACATTCAGACTGAGCTACAGGAACCTCGTGATCCCACCCACTCCTGGACCTTCCACCGGGCTGCTGCGCGATCAGTGTGTGCCTTCCAGCACCACGGCCGTTGATGGCCTGTGAGGGTTGCGGAAGCAACCCATCATCTCCAGTCATTGAACTACCAGTGCACCCCAGCAATAGGATCCAACAAAAGTCTGACAATTTATAAGGTGTAAAACTGGAAAACCTTATTCTACTGTGGTGGAGGTACTGAAATAAAATCAGTTTGAAGGCGTGGCTCATTAGCTGACTCAAATGTGTATGCAACTTCTGACTGTTGATGCGCAACATTGCCTGTAAGAATCTGTCGGAATTGAACAACCCAAAGGAGATCGAAACAGCATAAAATTCACAAAGTGACGACGGCAACCTCCTGCCCGCTTTCACACACACACAATGTTGCGTGGCCTCTCTCGTGCCCCCAAACCCTTGCACGCCTCTAAATTTTTCTGCACAGCAGCCGCTTTGTCTGACTTCTCCTGCTATGGGAATATGTTTCAACACGCGGAGACTACTGACCCATAACGGGTCAACGCATGCCACAAATCGATTCCACTCCGGTGACCAGGAGTTGCCTGGTCAAAAGAGGTGCCCTTGAGCCAAGCAAACCTATCATATCCTATCATTATCATATCATTCCAACCCCAGTCTGCAGCCAGCACGGGTTAAAAGGGAGGAAACACATATTCATATATATATAATATAGAGAGAGATTGTTAGACAGTGAGGTGCGTCCGTGAGCACCCGGAAAATTGCGCAAGGGACTCGGCCAAATTTACTCACCAACCCTCCAATATGATTAGCGGCTAGCCGAGTGCTAGCAACAAAACATGTTGTCCCCTGTTCCTTGCAGCACCATATGTTTCCGGCCCTGCTCTTGCTTCCTCATGGCCCCTCCAACACATAACAAAGGACTGACACGCCTTGGATTTCTGACTTGAAGAGCGGCGTTGTGGACTCGCCCGCGACATGGCTCCATCTTTCCTTCTGTTTCATGCAAATAGCGAGGACAGGACAGGACTTGCTGCGAAACACGACCTGCGAAGCTACACCAGAATTGTTTTGACTTGTTATTGGATGCAACGTATTGTGCACAAACCAAATTACAATAAACAGCGCAATAAACATATACACCTGAAAAATGAGGAACGAAAGCCAGCCCTCGCAAACGCTTAGAGCAACGTGCTTGGCCCTGATAATACTCACTTCGTTCGCCAGATTCATTTTTATATACATATAGCTATATAATCCCCGATGGAATTCCAGGTAGGGGTTGGGTAAGAGTTCATGATCATAGAATGAATACCTGATCACACCACTCACCTTCTGTCAGTATAAACTGTCACCCCTCAACCCTCTCTTTGCACATATGGCTTTTAAATCATGCCTCAATAACAATGGTTTTTAGGGCTTGATAAATTGAAAAAACCATGCTGAGATCTATACTATCTATTATTTTTTCACCTATGTCAGATTGGGCAGGAATCTATTTTATAGCAGCTGGTGGCTGCAATGGCTTAATATTGCATTCTATGGGCAACCAATTTTTTATTGTGGCACCATGTCAAATGCTCACTTTCCACAAGATCTCTGATAGGTGGTTGGTGTGGAAGACCTATATTTAAAAAACATCAATTACTTTACTTCAAAATTCCCCACCCTCAAAAAATTGGTCTTCACAAGAGAAAAGCGGTTCGGCGCGAAAAGGATTCTTTATTGAAAACAAAACCACACATCGAATACTTACTTGTGAGGTTTCTGAACTTCGATATTTTAATGCCTGGCAACCCCGCATCCCTGCCAAGTCAACTTGTGGTGGATATGCTGTGGAACTGGTACTTGGGAGCACTCTGGTGCATGTGCTGGTGTAAAGGCTACGCTGGGCTACTCGGGGCCACTCCGGTGGATGTGCTGTGTAAGGGCTACTCTGGGCCACTGTGGGCCACTCTGGTGGATGTGGTTCTTTGGGTTGCTCTGAGCTACGCTGGGACCACTCTGGTGGATGTGCAGAAGTAGCGAGTCTACTGAAGTCCAAAGTTCTTAAAATCTAACAGCCCCACAGTCCTACGGGTGGGGAAAAAACTGCTTTGATAAGTACATTACAAGTCTACAACTATCCTGCGGTCTCTTTGGTAAATGTGCTGTGGAGAAGCTAAGTTGCGCTGCTAAAAACTGTGGTTGCTGTGGACAAGCTAAGTTGAACTACTTAGAAATCAGTTTGTGAATGTGCTGTGGAAGAGCTAGGCAGCTAGGTTTAGCTACTCAGGGATCAGTTTGGTGAATGTGGTGTGAATACTCAGAGGTCATTTTGGTGAATGTGCTGTGGAAGTGCTACGTTGAATTACTCAGGGATTACTTTGTTGAACAGGGATCAGTTTGGCGAGCGTGCTGTGAAAGAGCCACTTTGGGCTACTCAGAGATCACAAGGTGAACGTGCTGTGGAAAAGCTAGCTTGAAAACTCAGGGATCACTCTGGGGAACGTGCTGTGGAAGAGCTACTTTGGGCTACTCCGGGATCTCTTTGGTGAACATGCTGTGGAAGTGCTGCGTTGAACTACTCAGGGATCACTTTTGTGAGTGTGCTATGGAAGAACTGCTTTGGGCTACTCAGGGATTACTTTGGCGAGTGTGGTGTGGAAGAGCTA
>CAXAMN010019668.1:789559-802296 GCA_963970005.1 Durusdinium trenchii
CTACTCAGGGATCACTTTGGCCAGTGTGCTGTGGAAGAGCTAAGTTGGGCTACCGGGCGTACTGAAGTCCAAAGTTCTAAAAATCTAACAACCCCACAGTCCTACGGGTGGGGAACAAAGCACGGCCCACCCAGGTCTATAAATCAACACCCAAGGAGGCCAAAGGTGAATGATGGAGATGATTTAAGAATGGAGGAATTCTTCTCCAGGTATCCATTTGTGGTTTCCAGTCCAAGGGTGATGTTGGGTGTGTATTCTACAATGCAGGTCGATGAAGCCTTATGCATACAAACCACCTTCCAAAACCATACAGTCATACAGTTTGCTGCCCATACAGTCATGTTGATGATCGACGCCATTGAACCAATTGAACGGAATTCGAATCAAAACGAGTTGAGTTGAGAAATGAAAGCATCAAACTCTACAATACTATATGTTGGCTCGCCCACTCCTTCTTTATACAATGAACACTTGGAACCGTCCATCAGCCTCCATCTGTATAAGCTTGAAAAGTTTTAAAAAGCATTTTAAAACCTAACACACCTGAGAAGCTGCAAGCCGAAAGCCAGCCACAGCTTTGAAGTCTCATTCGCGCTTTGAAGTTTATATAGGCGTGTAAAAGGCATAGCAACATAGCATTTATACGGACCCAGGGTAGCTAGAATTCTGTTGACAAGTATCGCACTTCAATTTCCCTACCCTGGGTCCGGGCGCGCGCGCCTTGCTGGCTCCCGGCTGCCCTAGATTTAGGCGCGCGCGCGCGCGGACCCAGGGCAGCTACAAGGCAGTTGCCAAGTGTACCCATGGGTAGATACAATTCAGTTGCCAAGTAAAGCACTTCAAGCAACCGAAGACAATTGCATTTCTTAAAATCACAAAAAAAACACCTCCATGCACCCCTACACACCACCTACTTTCGAGTGTGCTTTCTCAGGCCACCCCCACGAAACCCCCTTCTTACTCAGCTGGCGCCTTGCCAGGTATAGATGCCCAGGTAGCTACAATTCAGTTACCAGGTATGGTACTTCAAGCTCCCTTTCCGTCAGCCGCTCGATAACCTTTACACACGCACAGCCATCCACAGCTTTGAAGTCTCATTCGTGCTTTGAAATTATATAGGTGTGTAAGAGGTAGCTACCCTGGGTCCGTATAAATGCTATTTTGCTATACCTCTTACACACCTATACAAGTTCAAAGCACGAATGAGACTTCAAAGCTGTGGATTGCTGTGCGCGTGTAAAGGTAATCGAGCGGCTGACGGAAAGGGAGCTTGAAGTACTATACCTGGTAGCTGAATTGTAGCTATTTTGGGTACACCCCTCGCCAAACACAACTCAGCTGGCGCGTTCTACGAAGGCTGGCTTTTGTAATCAGGCAAATCTTGGCTGTTCGCTCTGCGATGCAAAATGTTTTTGTAATAAATTGAAGGGTCATATTTGGGCCAGGGCAGCCAGATCCAATTTTCACACTCATACATGTCCAAGTGGTTTCCAATTTCTATACCAGCTAATGTTTATATTGTTTGAAGTTTGAAAATGCAACTGCCATGTCCTGCTGTTTTTCGGAGGTGCCCTCTTTGGGCGAAAAGCAAAACGGCACCAATAAGAACTCATCCTTAAGCTTTTTTTTGCATGGCTTTCAGAGGTACCTTACTTTTGCCGCGATATGGCCCTCAAACAAAGCACAGAAGGGCACCAACCCAGAAATGCACCTTATATAAGTTGTTTTTGTTTTTTCATTCGGCCCTCTGCTTCTGGATCTCTGTACCGCGCAGTGTCTTTCCACACCTGCATCGACAATTCATCTCAAGCAGCGGCTCACAAGTCCTTCAAGGTGCTCGAAGATGCATTTGCCGTGCCTTGCTTGCATTTTTTCGGAGGTGCCTTCTTTTGCCCCTAGACAGCCTCCCAACAAAACGCAACAGGGCACCAGCCAAGAAACTTCAACTCTCCGCGTCTAGGTTTCTTCAAACCCGTGTGCCTTTCAACACCCAGCTCATCTCAAACAGCGGCCCAAACCCTGCGTTTTACGAGCTTGCCCCCACAAATCCACAAACTTCCGCGTCCAAAACCAACGTACTTTACATTGTTTTTCATCCAATGCAGCGCTATTTACGAGGCTTAACAGGCTTAACACTGTACATATCTTACAACATCTTGCTATACTCAAACCGGCAAATTTACCATGGCTAGTCGATGATGCAAAAAATGCTAGCTTAAAGTGTCGTGGCATCATTTGCATGACCAAGGCAGTCATAGGGTCATATTTTGGCCACAGAAATCTTGAACTCTTCAGCAGACTCTGGGTTCACCCCTACAGTACACCACCTATGTACCCACCTTGTTCGCAAGACAGAGCTCCAGCCTAGCCTTCGGCTGGCTTTTGTAACAATTGTAACTTTTATATAACAAAGGATGGCTTGTGCGAGGCTTTGAAAGTTCGTGCTGGCTGTGTCTCAAGCTGAATTCTTGTCTCAAGCTAGCCGGTAGTGGGCCAGTGACCAGTGGACCTGACTTGCGTGTCTGTGGCATGGCACTCTTCTACTCTCCATGCTTTGTTGTTTGTACAGTAACCCTGCAGCTGCGGTGGCTGCACATACACTTGAGGCTCTGGATCGAATGCCACAGCAACTCTAGCAAAGCATTCATAGTATATATTTCATAGTATATAAGTGGTCGGTGCTTAAATATGCTATGAATGATTGTACATGGAGCGTGCCTGTGCACAATACATCATATTTCAATTATCTATATAATGGCTTCCTTTGATGACTTTGTGCTAAAATTCCATACCAAAAAATCCAAAAAAAGCCAACGCACACAGGAAAACTCTTTGAATCATCACTATGGGTAGCTACGTGCTTGCACATCAAGTTCATGCACGGCCACTGGAAGCAAGGTCGGACTCTCAGCAGCTTCAGTTTTCCTCCAACCTTCAACCCTCTGGCAAGTCCTTAGGACGCACCTATGAAGGTGTCGGTCGTGCCGGCTGTGCTGGCTTCTTCCTTTTTGGCGTCTTTTTGAGAGCCGAAACCGTGGTATGATCCTTGGCAACCTCTTCCGGATTGACTGGGTTTTTGAGGCTCTTTTCTTTAGAGAGCTTCTGGGCTCGAACAGCCCCTCGATGCTCAGTGACTTGATCTGTGAAGCCAAGCTCCGACAACAAAAGCTCTGCACGTTGTTGAGCCTTGGTGGTCTTCGACAAAAGCCTCACGTGCTTCAATGACTGTGAAGGCAAGTAGTTGGGATTTGTTGGACAGACGCCTCAAGCAACACATGTTTCAATTATATAACCCTTGAGTCCCAGAAAATTGTCAGAAAATCAATGTATATACTAAATTATATTAAAAACACACAATTGAAAAGGGACCCCTTCCCCGCAAGTGAGCAGCTTGATGGCATCTTCCTCTTTTGTCTCCAGTAGCTGCAGTTGCTTGCCAATTCGTTTCTCAATTGCTTCCACCCGAGGGACATCGAATTCACTCATCAATGAGACCACCTTGCCAGGCCGCCCGGCTCTTGCAGTTCGCCCAGCCCTATGGACATAGGAATCGGAATCAAAGGGCAGCCCTACATTCATCACAACTGCTACCATGGGAATATCCAAGCCCCGACTAGCCACATCAGTCGCAATGAGGATCTTTGCACGACTGGCCCGGAACTTTCCTAAGCTTGCTAGCCTTTGTCTCTGTGTTTGAAGCGAATGAAGTCCAGTAACTTCAAAGCCCAAAATGTCAAGCATCGTGGTGTAAAGCTGGCATTCCTCAATAGTGGGCGCAAACACAATGCAGCTATCCTCTGGAAAATTGTTTTTTCAGCAAATAATGTAAGTAGTTTACCTGCACTGACTTAGGCACGAAGACATACAACTGCGTCAAATTCTCCAAGCTCTCCTCGTTAGGATTGGCATCGACAAATGTGAGCTCTTTGTCCCTTCCTTGCTTCAATTTCTGAATGCACTGGGTGATGGTTGCAGAAAAAAAACAAAGTCTGACGGGATTTGGGTAACAATTCCAGTATATTGCCCAGCGGTTCCTCAAAGGTCTGAGTCAACAACTGGTCCTTAGATACACACCATTGAACTCAAATGAACTCAAAACCTGTGTTTCTTTACAGTATGAAAATATGCATACCGAGACAAAGCGTGTGTTGATTTTTTAACCAATAGCGCCTCAAAAAGGTACGTGACCAGCAAAACTGTCTGAATTGAATGGCTTGCATCAGCTTCGTCCAACACAAGTGTGTGCAACTTCCGAAAGGCCTTTGCAAGGGCAAAATCGCCTCGCAAAAGATCTGCCAACCGGCCAGGAGTTGCGACCAGCACATGAGTTCGATCTGCAATCATCTGGCTTTGGATGGAGAAGTCTCGTCCACCCACTATCTCCCCAACCTTCACATTGATTGATTGACCCATTGCACGGAAATTCTCGGTGACTTGAAATGCCAACTCGCGAACCGGCACTAGCACCAGGGCGAAAACTCCGTATGGATCTTTTGACAAGTGATGTAGGATTGGCATGCTATAGCAGGCGGTCTTGCCACTTCCGGTTCTGGCATTGCCTGCCAAGTTCTTGCCAGCCAGAACGTGCGGAATACACATTGCTTGTATATCTGTAGGGTAGTTCATGCCAAGTTTCCCACAGGTCTGTACAATCCAATTGGCTAATCCGAGCTTTGAGAATGAAGCGTCGGTCCGGAAAAGAGCCTGACTTGTTCGTTTAGTCTTAGGAGGAGCTTCCTCAGCTTCCGTCGCATGTGCTGATGTCTCAACACCAGGCTTATCAGTTTTGGTTGCTTTGGATCCCCGCTTTCTTTTCAGCGGCAGTTTCGCCTTCAAAGCTTGCTCCTCCGTTCCAGTATCCTTGGTCTCTTTATCTTGAAACGTTTGGCTGTGTGGCTCAGTCAGCTTGAACTTTGCACCTACAGCCTTGCGCATCTTTGCCTTTGGTGCCATAGCGGTGGCTAACCCTTTATCTTACTTCATATGTACTATCAAGAAGCGGGAACTGATGTTATGTAATTTTTGGTGTGGGGGGCCGTAACTTGAGGACAAGGATGAGGATAAAAAAGCCCAGGCATGCCCAAGCAACTTATTCAATGTTGGGCTGCAGAAGATTGAAGGGGCGTTTGAAAACAATAACATGCTTGCATTGGCAAATGGCCTACCCAATGCAAAAAAAGAGTGGAAATGCTGCAGTAAGCGGGAACTAGAATGAACTAGACATGTGTCATAAAGCAAGTGAGAATTGCTGAGCAACACGTGCACCAAATCAAGGGCGGCCGTGTGCACCTTACGCCTTTTTCAAACAACCCCGACGGCTCAGGACACTCGAGGAAAGTGCACTGTACAAAGCTAGTCATAGTGCTTGGACTCCGGGCAGTTCTGAGCCAAGGGTCCGAGTTGCACAAAAGTTGGGACTCGATGAGTTTCAGCATTAAGGTGAAATAAGACCACACACGGACGGTGGATATTCAACTGGATGTAAAAAGAAAAAGGGAAGAAAAGAAATAGAAACGGTATGAAAAGGTCGAAAGTCTAAAGGTTTTAGTTTCGGCTCCCCTTTTGAATTCTTTCGGTGACTAGGTGACTAGATGTGACTGCCCTCTAATATACAACATCTATGCTGGCACAAACTGGTCCACACATGTCCACATATCTGCCAAATGAACGACAAATTTTCTGAACACAAACTAAACAATACTCCGTAGATACATGGCATGGCACAGTAGCCGCTTGCAGCCATCCAACTGATGTTGACCTCTTATGAATAGACATAGGGAGACTTTTCTATGCTACCGAGAGTTTCCTTTGTCGATGTTCACTTCAGAGCAGTCCCACAACCACGAAACCCTCAAACAATTTAAATGCATCATTTAAATACCGTTTTGCATGTGGCACGAGTTTGAACATGAGCATGGTTGTCCTGATTTTACAAACGGGACAAGCGGATATGCACTCTCACCCTGGCTCCTGCTGCCTAGTTGGAAAAGCACCACTCAGGATAATTCACATTGAGATTTGCAACGGCCGAATCCACTGCCATGGCTCGAAATCAGAGCTTGCAAGGCAGTACCACCAAGCTTTGTGTAAGCGGTGCAGGGAGGGCAAGTTGCCAAACACTGCCAACCCTTTGGTGACGAGCGGTGAAACTTCCAAAAAAACGAACCACCGTTGTGCCACTTTTGGTCCCCAAGCGCATGGGGCCACGGGACACTATTCCATTGCGGCTAGTCTGCACAAGACGCGGTCAGCAAAAAGAAACGATCATAGCCGAACTCTGGCATCATCATGCAGCATTGACATCAAACAAGCATGTTGTCCACCATCCTCATTGTTTTAACATGTTTTAACTGGTTTATATAGTGCCTTGCTAAGTTCAGCCAGACTTACCAGACCTTCACTTCTTGTCTCACGCGTCTCTGCTTCATTAACACAGTGCCGCGCCAACCCTGACATCTCAGCCAGGGACCTGGAAGGGAGACAAGAGATTTGAAAACAAATCCATCATCAACCGCAAGTCGATAGCTTTTAGAGTCCCGCGCCTGGGCCCTCACTCTTGGAAGAGTCAGTTGGCACGAAAACATGAGATTGGATGGCACCGGCATTCTGCGCAAGGCAGTGATAAACATCAAAGCATCCTCGACAGTCTGATGGCCCAAAAGGTCCGATCGATACCTTGGATTGGACAAGTGGTCGCAATGGCACGAAGGTCTGCGAGTTGCCTCCTGCAACCAGCGATGATTGTTCTGTGGTCTGTGATGCGGCGATTCATGGTGATTCTATCTCTTTCTGCTTGTAGCGAAGGAGTTGTCGTCCAGCCACCTGAGGCTAAGGTAAAACAGGCGATCACAATCTTGGAGTCTTCATAGCATCTCAACACTGTTTGCTTTCTGGATGATGGGGATGGAGCTTCGACGCAGAAAAGCGGGAGTCAATGGTTTCTCTGGCTGCTGAAGACTGCATGTGGAAGTGAGATGATACATGTTCATAGCATTTCATCGCTTTACTTTATATAAATAATTGCGCGGCGCAGCTCCTACGGCTTCGTCACTTGATTGCGCCTGTGAGCGACCGTTATGGTGGACCTGCCAATGCCAGGAAACAGACGCGGCGTGATGAGGGTAAAGTTTAGAGGAAGAAGGAGCCATTACAATGTAGCAGACCTTTTGTGAGCCACCTGAGGTTAAGTTTTAGAGCAGGAAGGAGCTGTTCCAATGTTGCGGACCTTTTGTGAGCGCAAGGGTAAAACTGTATTGCAGTAATATAAAGGATGCACGGGCCATTCCAAGGTAGCAGACTTTTTCTGAGCCCCTCGAGGTTAAAATTTAGGAGAGGGAGGAGGCAGTCGAATGTAGCATAGCTTTGGTAAGCCAGCCAAAGATAGAGTTTAGAGGAGGAAGGACACATTCCAATGTAGCAAACCTGTTGTGAACCACCTGAAAGTAACCTTTTGTGAGCTACCCGAGGGTAAACATTCGAGGAGGAAGGAGCCATGCTAAGGTAGAAGACTTTTGTGTCAGCCATCTGAGGATAAAATTCAGAGGAGGAAGGAACCATTCCAACGTTGCAGGCCTTTGTGAGCCACGCAAGGGTAAAACTCACCCCCGCTGGCTCTGCTGCTTCTTCTCCTGACCCTTCTGCTGCTCGTGATGCTTCTAAAGCACTCCCAGAAAAAGCCCCCAGAAAATATCAAAGAAACAACTCAAAAAACAATAACTAGAATATCACCATTTTCCCAAGGGGGTGTACTTTTTTGAGCTGCCTCACCATTCCTCCCTCTTTGGTCCTTCTTGGCATCAAGACACGACGTGAGGATGACGATTGTGACGGTCAAAAAGCCAGCCAGGCCAGCAGATGCCAGAAATGGCACCTGAGAGAAACTGCAAGTTGCAAAGCGAAAGGCCAACCAATCTGGAATACAAAGATGTGATGTGGTGTTACAAAAATCAAATACCGAATACATGAACCACACAAGCCCTCAATTCCCTCCGACTCATGTTCTCCCTCAATTGTTCTCCTGTTCAGTTCCACCAAAGGCACTGTTTCAAGGAGTTGCTCGAAGGGAAGCCACTTTCCAAACATAGAGAGCCACGCAGTGGGAAGGACTGCCGTCAAATTCAGTCCTGTGGAGTCTCTTGGCCCCAAATGCGTCTCCCAAGAAAGCCTTCTTATAGGGGCGAAATTGCTGACGCTCTGTCGTGACTCAATCGGCGATTCTTGTGAACCTCAAGAAGCAAACATCTGTCCTAGTGTCTGGAAGAGATGGTAGCTCAACTGTCCGTCAGTCTTGTCGAGCACACTCTGCAGTAAAGGGATCCCTTCATCAATCAAAGGAAAGTCCTGGGACCAAAGCAACCTCAGACTCAGAGATATCGATAACCTGAAGTCTCGAAAAGTTTTAAGTTTAAGTGATACAAAAATACCAAAGCCACTTCCCGTCAAGTGCCAGAGATGTCCAAGAGTCGTTTCTGCCAAGGAAGAATGCTGCTGATGACTCAATGTGACTGTGTCTAGCAAACAAAGGCAAGTACTACACTAGCTTGGAAAGCTTCACATTGTATAATTAAGCCGCCTCAACATTCTTATTATATATTTATCCCGATCTCAAATCAATCGGCTTCCCCTGTTAACCATCCTGAAGCATAGAAAGTATTGGACGGAAAAGTCGACAGAAATCATCCGCAATCGGGGGCACATCAGTCACAGAATCAGCATGAAACAGAAAAACTATAAACATTGGCATTGACTTCTGGCTGGAGTGACTTGAATGATGCCATATAGTCTGCAAAGAGCTGCTCTGCAATGAGGGAATCTCGCCCTTGGTCACTCTGTGTCACTCGTTCTCTGCCCGACTGTGACTCTTCTGCAGGCGGCACGCAAGGATTTTCACTTCTTGATTCCAAGTGATAAACAAGACCAATGACTTCCCCTGCAGCTGGGACTCCTTTGCTGCAAGTTACAGCTGCAAGGAAGCACATCCCTTGAGTGTAGCCCAAATGCGGATTCTTCCGAGCATAGCCTCCCACAATCGTGACAACCATGGAAAACAAAAACAGGAAGAGAGAGAGGGAGATAGGAGACGGACAGAAAAGGCAACACAAAAGCGCAACAATAGAGAAAACACTGCACCTCAAGAGGCGGCAAAATCATCAAACATCCGTCTTAGGGAAAAGAACAAGGCTATACACACTGCCGGATTTAATGACAGAAGCAACTTGTCTGCCGATCCCCACCCCTCAAAACAGCAGCCATCTCCAAACGAAGCTGGTCGACTTGCTCGTGGCCTTGGAGCGCATGAAAGGTTGCAGCCCCAAATCCCCCTGATCATTGGCTTGTAAATAGTGCAAACATGTTCAAACTGCTTCAACGTAATCATTCCACCAATACCAACTGTAGACAAACCACCTGTGTAGACTCTTGCGACATCACGGGCAATCACCTTTGCATAGTCACGGAACTTGTCATCCGCCTCATTCAGTGCCTGTCCAACATCATCGAAGGCACTTGTTCCTAGTAGCGTCCTTGCTCCTAGTGGCGATGCCCTTTGCTCCTAGTAGCGTCCTCTACCTCCCCACTTGCAACTCTGCTTTTTTGTTTCGGTGCTTGAGGGGGATTTTAGTTTTTTCCGCTTTTCCATGTGTGTAGCCCTTGCAACCTTAAAATTCTGAAATCGTCCACCTCTCAACAAAAGAGCGAACATGCAAGGTGTGCAACCTTGATGACGCCTTAAGCTCCCTTGATCTCTCACAGCGAGGGGCACATAATGGCACATCTATCAAGGCGGGGTCTGAAGGAGTCATCGATGTCCTTGCCTGTGGCGATCTACACCTCTCAAAACAGGGGGATGCTGAAGCCGACCGGCATCGCGTCACCATGTGTCCTGCTAGCTGACTTCCTCATCAAATCAACCAACCAATCATCTCAACACTTATGCGCCGGACCTTCACACAACCCTTCTCTCTCTGGTGCCCATTTGTAGTATTTTGCCATAGCTGACAAACAGTTATACATTGGAAAAAAGGCAGTCCTATGTCTCCCATGGTCTCTGGCTCGGACAAAGGCGACACTGAATCCTAAAGGCAGCAACACACACACAGCTTTGTGTATCCAAAGTGTATCCATGTTGTGCGTTTTCCAACAGACTGCATCCCTATTGCAGGATGTTGCTGGATGCTATGTGGCTTTCCAGGCAACGTGCTATTGAACTGTGCAAATGTTTGCCGTGTAAGGAACTTAATCTCCTCAAGACACCTCGCCGATTTATTTGCAGCCTCAGAATCCTCCAGAAACAAAGATTTATCCTCTTCCAAGGGAAGAAGCAATCGGACCTCGCACACAAGGCTTTGGGGGAGTGTCTCCCTGTTCTCGACTGCGTTTGCTTTGCTAGGTGACTGCCTTTCCGATCCAAGCCACGGTAAAGGTATGCCATTCGCGGTCCCCAGCAGTTCGTAAATGCTTACGTCCTGAGGTTTTGCGGAGCAGGGAAAGCCGACTCTCGTCTTTCCAGAAATGATCGGCATCCTATATAGGCATAAGCTCCGATAATGGCTTCGTTCTGAAGTCTTATCGTGCGTTTGTCTGCAATGGGCAGGATGTCATAATGCGTGTATCAATGTTGCCAGTTGGCTCAGAAAAGTCAAGGCTCACTAATTATTGACACAGCACAAAGGGTTGTCGAGGATTCAACCTCCTGTGTGCAACTTATGTGTGCAGCCATTCAACATGCATGTATGCACTCTGTGTGGGTGTGGGTACCATGCAAAGCCAAAAGGCTAGCTGTCATTGCTACGAGAAATGACGTTGAAGGTTCCAGGGTCACTGTTAGACTCTTGCAACGTGCTTGAGGTTCATAACCGGGACCCATCTTTTTGCATCTTGATAGAAGATGATCTTATCTCCTAGGGCCCTCTCCCGCAGCTTGTTGAAAACTTCTTATTCTGTGGGCATCATCTCTAGCATCTCTAAACATCTTTTACCCATGAGAATCACACATTGCCAGATGCCCTCCATATCCAACCTACGGACAATCACTTGCACACATTCTTCCATATGCCGCCATCTCATCTCTGAGGCATCCGTTTCTTCTGAACTCGAAAGAGTTCACTTCATCTGTGTTCTGCAACATAAACGGCACTGCATGCACGTTCATCTACAGTTGCCTAGAGCGACAAAAAACTGGAGACATTAGTCCTTGTCAGCAGAACTGGAATCGGGTCATTGGAACAGTGGTGGGAAGTTGCTATCGAAAAAGGAAACATTCCCTTGACCACCTCCATCATATCCCATCATAGAGGTTCGGGCCAGGTTGTCTTTTGTGCAGCAGCATCACGCATGTGCCATACAATATGCAGCATAAACTATCATTAGCATGGCGTGCGTTGCACTCTGCCACGTTGCACGTACAAATGATACATCCACCCGCCGAAGCTTTGAACATCTTTGCTTAACAAGTTAAGCTTTCACTTTTACATTGTTCCTAGTAGCTTGTTAGTACTAGTAACGATGGCTGCCAACCACGATGGCTGCCAACCTAATAGTGATGGCCTCCACCTGGTAGTTTTTTTGCTACTAGTAGTAAACTTGCAAATGCATTCAAGAGTCCACTGAGCAAGCCTTCGCGAACTTCACACTTTGAGGGGCTCTCAGCTCCATCCACGTGATGCCTGGGAGTTAGGGACTTTTGGGGGTCAAATTGCCAAAAGGCTGACCTGTACATATCTAAATCAAGCAGTTTCGCAAAAGTTAATTACTTAAAATTCAGGCTCATTACAGTTTGGAAAACACAGTTAGAATATTACACAATATTGAAACGAAGTTATATATTATATATATATAAATTGCATTTAAAGGTTCGCATTTCCGGAGACAGGTGAAAATAGAATATACTGATGTGAGACCAGATTGGAACAATATGTCGCAATATCAAAAATATCGCATGAATGATTCACGTATGCACATACCTCTCCAGTGTTTGCTGCAGTTAAACGCTTTGCGCAATGTACTGTTGCTGTCACATGCGCTGAGTTCTGTCCTAGTTATGCTTACATCACTGTGCCATGTCGCAGTTGTGATTGTTGCTGTTTCGGCAGTATTGACAAGAAGTTTTCCGTGAGTCAACATTGCACTCTGGCACTCAGGACTGCTTTTGTTGAGTGTGTTCGATGTCATGTGCCAATAGGTTTACCGCAACAACAACAAGGCAATCAGAATTTGTAGAGGAATCTCGAGCTCAGTTGCATGTCTTCTGGGTCGTCTGGCGCCATTGTGCTCAAGCTGCTGATGCATGCAAGCGTATTGCTTGAGCAGGACTTCGAATTGCCTCGCTCACAAGAAAGGGGAACCCACCAGTTCAACATGCAGCAACTAATGACTGCTTCAATTATATCATAGTGAACAGTGAACAATAGGGCTTAGATGGGCTTACAAAGTCCTCAAATCCTAGCTTAAGTGGACATTGAGCAGCTGTAGCCAGGTCGGCCAAGGCCATATCCATAACTTGAATCGGAGGCTTCATCAAGCGGCGAGAGTGAATTTCCTAGCCACTCCATCTCTGATACGAAACAGCTGCATGGTGTGACAGGCAGGTGTAGTCAAGGTGTCTTTCAAGTCTGGCCGATGCTGAACGGTGGTTCAGGTCTTTCGCCCCATGATGCACTTGTTTCTACTAGCTTCTTGTTACTACTAGAAAGCCACTTGTTACTAGAAGCGATGCACTTGTTTCTACTAGCTTCTTGTTA
>CAXAMN010019668.1:802306-842156 GCA_963970005.1 Durusdinium trenchii
TCACTTGTTACTAGAAGCGATGCACTTGTTTCTACTAGCTTCTTGTTTTGTCGGGCGCACTTCAAACTTTGCCCTCACACTTGCCACAGTCTTTGGAGGGGATGCTTCTCTGTGTCGGTGCGCACGCTCGACCCCTTTCTACATGACTTTACACGGATCAAAGAAAAACATGCTACTTTCCAAGCAGTTGAGTCATGGTATTCTTGTTTTTCCTCAAGTATGCTTGAAAGGCGTCCAAAGCCATTTCGGCCCTCTGACCAGCCAGCTAAAAATTGCAAATTCAACCACGAGACATACCGGAATGACCCGGACTGCGTTTACAAGATCACGCAATATCCATGCAAGAAACTGGAACCTGGTGAGTTATGTTGTAATTGTGTTGCCACCGGGAAGAGCTTCGGTTCGGACTTAAGATCTTCATTTGGATGGTTTTCTGGATCCCTGCTTCCATGCTTGGTCTGGTTCAATTCGTGGCGCACTGCGGTCAACTTGGCTGTCTTGTGCATCAGCCGCCCCTGCATCGTGGTGCTTCTGACTACTATGCTCCAGGATGGCTTGAGCTACGTGGCCAAATGGGTACCGGGTAGCACAAGTCTGCCTCTTTCAAGACTTCCTCCACGAGTTCCTGCGTGGTGTCCCGTGCCGCATGAAACTCGATCGTGGCACAAAATCGACAACCGAAGCGATGCCCCGAAAGGTCAGCGGCGTTGTGCCGCAACTCTGGCGCCACGCAACTCGTACCTGAACGCCACGTTAGTTGGGTCACAATCTGCAGGACAATAGTTGGATTAGCTGGCATGGGCGAGGTCAATTCTTCTTGGACATGAGTCTTCAACTCAGGCCTAGGTAGCAGTTTGCTGCTCCAAGGCCTAGTTGGACAAGCCGGCAAGCAAGTGGATGTTGAGACAAGTTCCAAACATGACCACTCAAGGTAAGGTATCAATCGCTTGGGACATGCCAAAGATTCCTTTCAGCTGGCGCTGAAGCTGCTCACAGCTTTTGTTGAACCATGCCCATGCCATTCCTGTGCCTGGAGCCATGGGGACCTTCTCAAAAGTCGCGTTCGACATGTTTCCTTCCGAGGCATCGCTGGACAAGCCGGGTCCCACTGGCTTAATTACCTTTCCTCACAATCTGGCGCTGCAAAATCACATATATTCACTTCCACTTTGAAGCTGAAGAACAGGAACTACACCTGATAGCAAGTGAGGGAGATCTGTAGGAAGCTCGCGACATCTCCCCGAGAAGAACGGGGTGACCGAAGTTATAGTAGTCACACCAGAACATCCCGGGAGCTACAACCTTGCCCATAGCGGCCATAGCTGACCTTCACACAACTCCGACTGCCAAAAACCAGGCTTGAACCAAAGCTGCTGCTACTGGGCTGGAGTCTGGAGCTAACTTCTTCGTATTAGATAATATACATAGCGCGCCAAAATCCGCACAGGCAAGCGCCACAGCCTTTTTTCCGTTCCACACTTGCTGTCTTCGTGCAGGAAAAAATGCAAGGAAACAATCCTATCTGATCTGATTACTGAGTATTACTGTTTCGATCCGGCACATCACTTGGGAAAATATCGCGACAGCCAAAGCTTGAGGCAAAAAGCTGCTGATTGCAGCCTTGCTCGAACCACCAAAATTGGGTGTTTTCCAATATGTCCAGGAACGCCGCGAAAGGCCAAACTGTATTGGAACGTGCAGATCTTTGCCTCTGCGTTTCAGCACAGAGGTACCACAACGGGCAGAATTTATGGCACTGGCAAGGGCCAGTGCATCTGAGCGTTGTCGCACATGCTACACCCTTTGCAACACACTACCGGTTGCTAGACTAGTCAAGCCTTTGCCTTGTTCATCCTTGTTCTATTCTGGTCAAAGGCCCCGTCCATCGGTCGAGCAGGAAGCATTTCCACATACAGTATATAAATCGTCTACATTCATCTACTATTTATTAGAAACAATGCAATGTTAGATGACGCAAACTTGTTTGCGGCGCTACGGGGTGGTACTACCGGTTGGAAGGTACATTAATCAATCTTGCGTGGCAGTCTGCTCCCATGAAGCACCAAGTCTCCAACATGTCAAATAATCTGGTTTATATGTGTCACTTCGCTTTCTGCGCGTTTGCATCAGAGAGCTCATCGGTGTACGGGATGTAAGTCCCCATGAGCTTGTCCTAAGAGCGGAAAGCATGCCCAACATCCCTCCTTCACGCAGCAGCTTGCTTTTAGTGCACTCCACTTCAGCCAGGCTGCCCAGAACATTGTAAACTGCGCAAAATTCTTATCAGGCCGACGATGGTGCATTTCATGGGCACCAGTCGAATACCAGTCAACACCTAGAAATCATGACTCGAACACAATAGCATCTCAGGAAATAATATCAGGATATATCAGGAGAATCTGTGATGAGTCTGTTCGTTAGCTTGAAATGACTCGTCCTCTCAGACCTGACGAACAAACAGTGAACAAATGTCCCGAGACTGCCAAGGAAGGCCTCAAACCCTCGCGATCCAAAACCCTCTGTATACTGTGCTGGCTTGGCTGACAATTTTCAAGTCAAGGAATGTATGGCGCACCTAGGAACAAGCAGCTACTAGGGGCTCCACCTAGGAAGCGGATCTCCAAGTCAAATCCAGCGTGGTTCAGGGAGGCTCCCATGGTCATCACCGCCAAGTGCCCAATGATTGTGGCCGCATGCATGCCAGTGCTGAAGGCCACCATGTAAATCGCTGTCATCCAAAGCGCCATGGCAATCCTGCAAAGCAGCAACAGAAACAGGACACTGGCTGGAACCCCCCCTCCAGACATTTCAAAACAATATTCCCATCAAAAATATAAACAATATAACAGAACTTGCAGTATCCGTTTGTTTTTGCAGAATGGGCTGTGGCTAAGCCAAGTGGCATCTGTTCGATGGGATGCTCGTTCCGAGCATCGATGTTTCCACGTGAAGGGTAGATGGAGCGGTGGTGATGCTTATGGATATATGGGTACACGGCAGGATGGTGAAGGAGTCCTGGAATGTCATGCTACAAACTCAAAGGAGCTACAACATGCTACAACCCGTGTCTGCATTGTCAACCGCATGCCGCCGAGCGTCGGTGTGCTGGGGCATACAGCATGTCATTGAACAAAATTAACAGCCTCAGTCAAGTCGCCACCTCCGACTGCATCTCTGAATCAAAGCACCCCGCATCGTTTACCACGGTTAGACATGCCGAGGAGCAAAAGCGCAATAGGACCGTTCAGGATGCCAAAAGAAGGCCAGCTTCGTTGAATATAAGAAGAGTACCACCTGTCAAAGCAAGCATCACGTCAAATTCATCACTTGAAGACTGTCATGTGCGATGATTTAATGCTTCTACTATCTTCTACTATTCATATACAAACGCCAGATCCCCTTGAGTCCTACCACCACTAGACTGTGACTTACTTCAAACTTGAAACGTTGCAGTCGAAACACGCATTGTAGCAAAGATGGCTTGAGAAAATCATCTCCACAAAGGAGTTCATCAACAGGAATGCATAATCCTCCATGTCATCCAAAAACAGGACAGAAACTGCTTTCAAAAAAGAATGTGCTACTAGAGTGGAAGCGCAACTGCAGAATTTAAAGCCACATGCAGCCAGCAAATCCTTTCGATCGAGGACGTTCTTGTACAAAGGCTTTGTTCCAGTGCGGCTTGGCAATGGATCAAATCGCTGGCAGGCAAAAGTTATACCTAAGCTAAGCTTCAACACATAAATGTAACACGGCCCCTCCCAGCCCTTCCGATACAAGTTCTGCTTCCGGCATTGTGCTGGCTTCCTATGAACGTTTTGCAGTTTGCCTGACTGACTCACTCAGCCCGCAACACACATCAGTTGCTTGGAGTGCAGCCTCCTGAAGGAATTGGGCTTCTTCAAAATTTAAAATTGTCGGTCTCAACCATCGAGGTTTCAAAGCTATGCTAGTGCTGGCAGTTTCTCAACATGCTGGCACCAGCTGACACTCTGCGTACATATATATATATATAATATGTGTTTTTTTGTTGTAATGGAACTATCTACAAGCGGCTCACCCTATTCTGTGTCATTGCGCCGCACTTCGAAGGTGTCCTTGTCAAAAAAAGGTGTGTCCTTCGTTCTTGTTTTATTTCTTTTTAATGGCTATGGCCTCCAACCTAGAAGCGATGGCCAACCTAATAGCGATGGCCTCCAATCTAAAAGCAAGCATCCAACTTATCATCCTACAGTAATGATACTCACAAGTCAAGCTACAGGATGCTCGCATGGTGTCCGCAGGGTGCTGTGGAATGGTCAGAGACGAAAGCAAGGGGCATCAAAAGTAAACAGTTGAAAGCACAGTGAAAGCGTTGAGAAAGAAGAAGGCAAAGTGCCATGGTGATATGGTCTGACATCAAATACATGGGTGCGGTATATATAGTAAGGGCAGTAAGCCCCTGGCCGCCCTAGCCTAGGACATTATATTCGCTACTAAGAGCGCCCTTGTTACTTTAGTAGAAAGGCCAGGAGCTACTACAGCAATAGCGTCCTTATTCCTAGTGGCGATGCCCTTTGTTACTAGTGGCTTCCATCCCTTTCGATTGAATTTCCGATTGTCAATTTGATCAAATCGATTTTTGCCATCCTCTCTCATGGAGGTCATCAAGACCCACCCTGAGCTCCAAAGGGCTCGCCTGTGTGCACATTGAATTTAAAAGGAGCCGAAAATTCAATTGCGCTGAAATCATGGCAAAGCCACTGCATGAACTGCCTATATTTTTTCTGCAATGCTGCACAGCTCCTTTGCAACGGCAGCAGCCACCCACATTGGGAATGTGAGGGACCATGGATTCAGCAAAAAGCTGGAAAATTTCACCGCTGCCTCCATTCAACCTCAGAGCTCCAACTGTTCGCATCTTTAATTAACAGAAACAAGTACAGTACATACAGTGTGTATAGGTATATGTATATAATATATATATAACTATATGTATATATGTGTGTGTGTGTGCGTGTATTCTATAGATTTGTATGGTTGGAATGGACGGGTGCAGCTAAGTCCATTCGAACGCGTGACATGGCTTGATCGGATCCAGGCCTTTAGAAAAGCAAAAACAAGGTAAATCAAATATTCGCTCGTGCCGGAGTCCTAGGCATTGAGAAAACATCTTCCCATCTGCAAATGAAGTTTGAGCCAAGACTCTAGGAGAACCGCCCTCTGTGTCCCTGTCAAACACGCTAGACTCGCTAGCCCTTGAACTTTGGAGGAAAGAACGGCTGCGTATTGCGTATATATTCACATTCTGAAACAAGGGTCAACAAGGCCTCCCCAACAAGCCAGTTGCACAATCAGGTTGACAAGATGAAACACAATGGGCTGATGGAGACACTGCTCTGCAAGCATGATTTCTCGATTTGCAATGTGACACTCTGTTTTGATCTGATTTGGTAGGTTCACACACTTTGGTGCTTTCAATCGCAGATTAGAGTTACCAGTGCAACAACTACCTGGCTGGCATATATTGATGACACTACTGATGACTACTGGGCCCTGCGACTGAGGCCGGACTCGGTTACAATTAAGCTTGCCGCAGTCAGCAGCTTCAGAATCATTGACCTGTCCCAACTCCCCAGGTCCAATAGATCGCCTCATCTGCTTTCAAAGCTTTAGTTAAAAACATGTTGAAATCACTTGTGAGATGATGCAATCGCTTCACATTCCAGCGTGTCACGGCTCGTTAACGTAGAAGATATAGGTTGCCCTGCCCATGTGTGTTGTTGGCTAAGCCATTTTCTACATTTTTCTACCTTTTCCGAAGAAGTGCCAAGGTGCCCAAAGCGAACAAACAAAGCAGCCCTCCTCCGGCACTGCAGCTGAGCCGAGCAAAGCTCTGATGCCGCTCCGCCTTCTGAAGACAAACAAAACTGCAAAAGAGAAGACCCACGGCCGCGGCCTTTCCAGTCCTTAGTTCCATGGCAAAGCCTGGTAGAACAACTCAAACAGCCCAGTCAATTACAGTATATCTTCAGTATGACAATACATATATATATATATATGTATATGCATGCTACATACTATTGTATACTTCCATTACTATGCAGTTCTTCGGAAAGTTGATTAAATTTGCACGATCCACACCTTCGGCAGATTTAGAGTCTTCAGAGCCCTTACTAAGCTGCTAGAAGTTTACGAAAGTCCTGCAATGTGTAGAATTATGTATATACGTATGTAGTAATATATATATATACAATTTGACTCTACGAAGTGCGGTTATGATAAAGTCCTTTTTCTCCGGGCTCCTCCAAACACCGAACTCAACATCGACTAGGTGACTAGCATAGACAGAGAGTCAACTTGATATATAGCTCCAAACACTGCCTGACATATCAAAATAACTACAGCTTTTTGGTACTTGCTACCCATTGCAAGCGCGGCTCCAATCTAGGTTTGCGCCCTGGTACTTTGGTCTACCTTCATCTGGCAAGGACCAAGAGCTACGCCCACCTTTCATCTCCTCAAAGCCATCGATTAAAGCCCGTGGTGAGAAGCCCAAAGCATGCCGAACTCCTTGGGCACAAACACACCGGACGGACCGACGGGTCTGGTCCAACTTGAAGTCAACAATCAAAAGGCTTTCTTTACAAAGCGTGACGGCCTTCCTTCCGGTTTCCATTGCTACGCCAAAGATAAATATACATATGGAATTATAATGAATTATAGATACATATCGTAAATTATACAGTATTATGGATGGTGATAGTTTGGCTGCATCTCTTGACTTGTCAGTCATTGCTTAATAGCCCTTGAACATCCTATTTATGTCTCCCAAACAGTGCTAGGGTCATGTCCCGACACGAAAGCCGGCTTAGTTACAGTATTAGTTGGCTCTAAGAGTCCTCACAAAGCTCAAGCAATGCTCCCCAACCCCTTCTTCTCCAATGCTGCCAGGGTGCTGACCATAAAACATGCGCGAAGAACCGACCGAAAACCATTGCAACGGAAGCTCTTGGTAATTTTTTGCCAGTATCGCAAGTTGAGCTTCACAGGATTGAATGTGCGAGCAGAAGGTGCCAAACCAACGTAGTCCAGGCGCTCAGTTTCAGTTTGGTAGGTGCTAAACAAGCGATCCCAAATGATGAGAACACCAGCGTAATTGCAATTCCCGGGAGGCCGGTGATGCATCCTGTGGTGAAATGGAGTATTCAAAATATACTCTAGGAGCCCCAGTCGGCCACACAACTCTGTGTGAATCCAAAATTGATATAGCGTGTTTAGTTGCAAGTGTACTGAAATCGACTCGGCTGGGAAGAAAAGCGCCAAGGGCAGTGAAAATACCCAGGTCATCAAGGGCTGCAAGGCTCCTTGACGTAAAGCTGTCGCTAAATTGTAGTCTTCCCCCCGAGTGATGTACACTGTGAGCAGCCCAGCCAACATGCAAGCCGTGCAGGGTCCGGTGTGCCCAGTAGTAAGCTAGATCCACCCCCATCCTTGGTAACCCCGAGTGGGTCCATCTCATGAAGACTCTTTATCACTTCATGCACTCATATGACTCATAAATTTGTAAGCGGTCTGACAAACAAAACCAAAACTTCCTATCAGACTTCATTTGTTGTGGTTTTTCTATTCCTGATTTAGGATGTCCCTTCTCATTATCGTTCAGGTAGGAGTGACATTGATTGATGTTGAACATGTGTTTGGAAGGTGTTGAATCCTCTCCATTGCACTGGCGACTAAGGATCATGAGCAAAACCCAGGATGCCGTTGGCCTTTCTCTCACATCGACAGAAAGGATGCTGCAGTTGTCGTGCACAAGTGCATACATGCGCTTGTGTCTGATGATCTTCGATGCCAACGCTCCAAAAAGTTGTTGGCTGGTGCCAGAAGACAATGAGCCCATGAAATCATTGAAGCGGTAAACACACTTTCTTGCAAACACGAACCCAGCCAAAAGCTCCAAGGACATGAGGACAAGAAACATTGCCTCAAGAGCTCCGGCTAAACAAATGTGCTTGCAAAGCATATTATGTCTTGGCAATGCTTTGCTAGCACTTCCAACGCAAGCCCAAACAGTCTCTTCAGTCTCTTTTGAGTCTAATGCTTTCAGAAGCGATTCGAAAGGAAACAAACGTGGTCCAAATCATGCTATGTGGCAACACCGTGAGTTCCAATTAGATTTGGAACTGTGTCGCCCTTTGACAAAGCCAGTTTGTGTGGAGGTAGCAAATAGAACCTCAGCTTGCTGCAACTTGCAAACCTTTCAGGGCGTCTTGCTTAAAACAAAAAACGCAGCATCCGAAGCACAGTAAACACAATTTGTGACACCTTCTGCCACCTGTAATCTGCATTAATCTGTTGCTAGCGACGGAACTGCCATCATTGCCTTCCTGTATGCCTAAACTTGTGGAACATACCATCTTGAACGCTGTGTGCATATACAATAAATGAGGTGTTGATTGCATCATGTCATATGGCGTTTACGATGTGCATCTGTCTTCAGCTGCATTACAACAGTTAACACACCATAACAAGGGCTTTCCGTGCCGCAAGTCAGCAACCCAACAACTAGTTGTCGTAGTGCCCATCTTACAAGCCTCTAGACTCTTGACCTTCATCTGAGAGGGACCCAAGGCGCGTTACCGCAAAGCAAACACCAATTTAGATTTTTTATATACTCCGTAACCACGGGTAAAATTAACGGATCAATAATGGACCACAACGTTTAGTCACTCACATGAACTTAAAACAGGAACACTGGCTAAAGATTGAGTCTTTGATTCGCACTCAAATGCTTGGAAACACAATTCTGTCTAGGAAACATGCAGCCAAAGCCATTGCCCAACCACCTGCCAACCTCGTGCCGTGCAAAGAGTGGTGGCTCACACGGCTCACACGGCGAGACATGATGTTTGCAAAAAGCGTGACAAGAATCCCCAAAGGCCCTGGTGGCAGGAAATTGCAATTGTTTGAGAGACAAGCTCTCCTCCCTGCGAAAGAGGGCGAGGAAACACAAATTGTAGAGTACATTTACATTCATTGGTGCATTCGATGCTGCCAAAGGGCTTGACTCAGCAGGGCCGAAGAGCTGTTTCGATCCATGGCAACAAGTTGCCAAGTGGCTGTCCTTTAAGCCTTCCGATGCTTTTCCGCTTCTTGGCGATTGCTTATCACTGATCACATTGCTTCGAGACTCGTCCTGATCTGCTACCTTGTCGCTTGCCCAAAACTCTGTGCAGGGCCAATGCTGCAACGAGTCTTCAGGTGTTGTTTTCATTTCTTGTTGGGTTCTCGTGTTAGATTTGGCTAGCTTGAGTCCAAATCCACAGACATGTGTTGTTGGGGGGTCATGCATCGTTTGCTTGATCTGGACCTTGCACATGTAGCAAATACCCCGGCTAGGGGGGCTACGCGCGCATCATATCGTCCCTGCTGTGACAACAGCTTCGGAGTATATTAGCATGCAGCGTCGTGTCGTGTCGTGTCCATGTCAGTGCTTCAACTCATGGAATCGCCATGGAAGAATTCACGACTGTCATTTGTTTCTGAAAATGATTGAACCACAAAGTTTACAACCCCATCGATTGTCAACCAGACCTTCTATGACTTCTACACTCTACACAATTCCATGACCCACGTCCGTGTGCGTCCGGTGCCATACCTGAAAGGTGGAGGTGGAATTCCGAATGGCACAATGAAAGCCAAGCCACGATCATAGCTGACTCAATGCTCATTTTTGCACAAACCAATATCTTTCAAAAGTCGCATGTCCAGGAAGGATGGCGTCTGCATTCTACACTGGTCTCTATCAACAGGCTGAAGCTCACCAATGAGGATTTGAAATGGTGCCAGCAGCGTGTCAAGCTTTCTGTCCGCTGCGGGACATCAGAAAGCGATCAAAGGAGAACAGTCCTGCAGCCATCACGAAATGCAAGAATAATGTTGGCAATGCCAACAAAACATCGCCCGTGTTTCATCCCTATGGAACATTATGGAATAATTGCCAGCATCCGTTGTGCACAAAATCATGCGGGGCATGCTCAACTGTGTCAAAACTGGCCCCCCTGCCTGCTATAAAGAGGCTGCTAACTAGCTGTCTGCAGCTTCCTTGGCATTCTCAGTCTTCACATCTTGCTTCAACTCATTGTCGGCTTAGCAGCGGACATTTGTTGCGACTACAAATTTCATTATTTACTGAATGCAATGCTCACACTGGCCCTGGTTTGAGCACAGCCGCCTCTGGGACTACTACCAACGTGGTTGTCAGGGTGGTCTCTGCGCTTGTGCTAGTGGTCGTTGTAGTTGTTGTCGTAGTTGTCGTTGTTGGACACGCCAAGGCATTGCATCCCTGTACCAGGGCGATGCAAAACGAACAATATTGAAAAAATGAAAACAAATATGACAAGGCCTGTCAAAACAGCATAAACGGGACTTCTGATGCTTGCCGTCAGTGCCTGCGTGTCAGTGCCGGAATTTCCGCACTCCTTCATGATGCAAGCAATGTGAAAGTAGGTAAGAGAGTTCCCGTCTGAATACCGCCCAACATGGGATGATGCTCCCTATGCAGGCTCATGATTCATGATGAGTCAAGCATCTCTTAGCATCTCCAACGTTACCTAGGCTCATCATAGTCCAAGCATCTCTGTAGGCCCAAGGTAACTAGATTTACAGTACAGCACTCAAATGTCTCACTTTCATTGGCCAAGTCTAATATGACAAGCGCTCCTGCCCACCATTTCTTGGCTTGATCAAAATTCCGCGATGTCTTGACCTGCCACGAATTGAGAGGCAAAGTGTTGTCCTGATCCATAGCTGATGCATGTCTCAATCCTCCATAGAAGCTTGGGCATCACAGTATTCAAAGGATCTGACCAACGACCCAGCACTGACACGACGAAATTGGATCAGAACAAATCAAAAGTGCCTACTGCCGCCGCCACAGCTGGCACTGCAAGAGCTCCAGGCAGACCACGCAGTCCATTGGCAGTCGATCTGTTCGGACAAAGGTGGTACAAGCAGCACAAGCGAAAGCCGAGGGTATACAAAATCTATATAAACATGTTTGATGCCGAAGAATCTACCAGGTTACCAGCTTTGTCAAAGTGACCATGACCTTTTATAGCCAGGAAATCAAAACGTCCCTTTGAAGAACCAGGTGCAGTAAAACACATCACGTACACAATTATTCAGCATCCACAACACCCTTCTGCTTCACGCACAACCATACAGAATTACAAACCATGTTCAAACAATGAGCATCCCATGTGTGCCAACAAGCTGTGAAGTCTGTGAGGGCCTTGCAAACATTGACACCTTTCTCTTGTTTGATCTCGTCCCTTGTTGCTCCACAAAAACCTCGGCAAAGCAAAACAATTGGGAGGATAACTTGCACAAGTTTGACAGTCAAAACTGACTTGTGCATGAGCACATGGAAAACGCCCTCTCAAGCACACAAAGCAATTGTGGCAAAGAACCAACAGCACCCCAACCAAGAGCCGCATCTCGAGAGTTGCAAGAAATCTGCCGGGCATTCATTCCTGTACCTCAAGGAGGAGATGAATCTAAGCCCCTTCTGACCCCTCACCACAACCCTCGGCTGCCCAGTTGGCACACCAACAAGTCTCAAGTGACCAACTACCAACTGATGTCCATTGCCTCTGAATGGGTGAATGTTCTCATCCTTGTCATCAAAAAAATATGTATTCTCTCTCCTCAGCTGTAGATCTGTTGTCATGCAACTCGCATCACAGCGCGGAATCTGAAACTACATACTCAGCATATGGCAAAACCCACCTCCCTTCAAACACATCAATCAAAACCACTCACAGGACCCTATCTCGAACAAGGATCAAAATGCACACCTCTTGCGAGGCGTACCTGCAGAATTCAGCAGCATGGGCATTTTTGTGTATCTTTGGTTGTTGCATGTTGTTTCGCGAAGTGCCACGTAACTGAGGCAAGTGCCATTCTAAAATGTCCCCCCACTGCATCTTGTTTCCGTGCATCTGGGTAAGCAACATAAAAGGGACTCCTCAGACCAAATGCAAGTAGAGGATTCTCGGTACACTCTGGATTGTGGAAAGACTTATCAACGCTCTAATGAGTTTAATGGCAACAAACGTCTGAGGTCATGACTTCAGCTTCATGTCCTCAGCAGCAAGGAGTCGGATCTTCCGATAGCCATGCATTCAGAGCCAAGGGGTGAAAGAAGCAAATTGCGCCAAGCAAGCATCACCAAGCGAATGTTGCACAGTTGCACATTATACATTAACTCATGTATGGCCATCTGTGGCCAATGG
The DNA here is from genome assembly GCA_963970005.1 of Durusdinium trenchii. Lineage (NCBI taxonomy): Eukaryota > Dinophyceae > Suessiales > Symbiodiniaceae > Durusdinium > Durusdinium trenchii. The sequence goes on from CAXAMN010019668.1 coordinate 814,585, forward strand.
AGGGCACCCACCTAAAAAACCTACAAAAGCCCATCATGGGTCTAAACTCTACCAAGGATACCAAGGGACGGTGGATGTTTTTGCATGTTCGGAGCTACTGGGGGAGGTTCCAAGGTGTGTACGAGTCTTTTCGGATAGGGGGGTAGAAAATAGACATTATCCAAAAATAATTACAATAGCTGCAAGCTATAGGGATTCTTACTTCTCAACGACTCGATGGCTGATCGGCGTTTTGGTCCACCGCTGCCGCTGCTGCCTTGTCTCCCCACTTGGGAGCTCCCATGTTGCTTCTTTGGCTAACTGCTTCATTTTTTTGTCTCAGCTGCTTCTGTTTGTAGAGTTAGTTGCTATCCGGGTCTATGCCGGTGTAATTCTTGTTCTCTTCGGTGCTTCTGGTTCCAGAATATGTCTGAAAGGCGGTATCGCAACCCTAATTGTATTCATGAGGTGTGGTTCTCGATTGATGCACATATACTCTTGTTGGAAATTGTATGAAACCAACACTTCTTAGGAGTCATGGGGACACTATGAGACCTATCATTGCCATTCTCAGGAAATCGAGGGAAGCTCTACATATATATATATATATATATGTCAAGGGAAGGGAAACTGAAATTCGCTTTTAGGAAGCATATACACAGTTTTCAAGGGAATGTAGGAGGGGGAGGCGGGACATCCATAATCATCATATCATCGGCCAAGACCAAGAAAACTTGCATATATAGCAAATATTTATACATATGTATAAATTCAGTTGCCGGGAATGAACATCGGGAGACGAGGAAATATTAGTCCAATTTTGAGGAGTGAGATCCCCCTGTAACAATTTCATACAATTTCTTCACGGCAACTGAGTGACCTCCAAAAACGCAAACCTGTTAAGCTCCGTTTGGAGCTTTCTGTGCTTCCGTTCTGTTGGACTGAGTCGACTCATAAGTGGAGAGTGAGCCTACGGGCCTAGGATGAACGAGCCCAGGGTGGGGTCAGAATGATTTGCAATGAGTATTTTGATGACTCCCTCTTATTTGTCTCCCCATTTGTCCCTTACTTGTTCCTTTTTTTTCCTGAAGCTTCCCACAAGGGCAGGAGCTTGTTTGTCACTTATTGTTTTTTTCTTGGTTTGGCTAGGCTCATGTTGCAGTTATGACCACGTAAATATAGTTTATATAGATATAACTATATGTATATAAAGCTGAAGGCTGAAGCTCTTGGACTTTCACTTGAAACTGTTCAAGCCCAGTAGCACTCCAAGCAGCATTCCATGGCTTAAGTACCAAATGCTCCATGGCATTTGTCTTCAAAGCCTAAAACGTGCAGGACGCGCTCAGGAACAACGTCATGAATATTCCAGAACACACCAAAGTTTTGCAGTTTTGTTTGAGTCTTCGAACCAGCATTGATAGCCCCAAGTCTTCTTACAGGCGAAGTAGGGCAATGCGCACACAGACTAGCTTCTAACATGGCCGAGCGAGGCTGCTGGCTGCTGATGTGCAAATATGTGCTAATAACAATGCCAATGCCTGAACCCGCGCGCTCTCTCGCCCTTCGCACCTGCAAAAGTTCCTGACAAACCAGTCTTTTGGACAAGGTTGATAACAACAAAGCTAAAGTCAATGGCATGAGAATTGCAACCACTTTGCGGTCCGTAATTGTCCGGCCATGAAGTCAAACAAAGCCAACGTCTTGAAAATACAGTCGTTTTGATATGCTTGTTGGACACGCCCATGTCAAACATCTCCTATCCAAACTATGTCTGAATGTCACTTCATTGCAAATCTGTCCTTCCTCTCTCTGGAGAATGGACCACTGCCATCTCCGTGCGATACGATGCCGGTGTAGCATTTTGAGCAAAACGTTTCTGACAGTCCTCAAATCAGACTTCTGGCATTCTCGCCCGAAAGTAGAATCTGGTGAAATACACAAATCAAAGCTTCAACCTGTTACCTCTTTCTCATCTCCACTTGTACGGTCAGTCTGTCCTTCCCCGACCTTGAGCATTTCGCTCCTTGTATGTGTATATGATATGTAAAAAATATGTTGCATATTATTGCAAGTTGTTTGGAGCTTGAGCTCTCCCATGTGCTCCAAGGGCTTGGGCTGTCACACTTTTGACCTTGAGAGAAGGTTTGGCGTCACTTGCTCCGGCTCGAAGTTTATCAATGTTGTAACTTAGTAGATAATATCTACGATCTGTTTATATCTATTTCAAGATTTCCTAGGAGTTGTTCAGGACTGCTGAGTGGAGTTAAGGGCCCAGTGGACGAAGTTCATGCGAGACACCAAGAGCTGCAAGCTCCGATAGGACCAGGTCGCCTCCTCCGTAGGCCGTATCGATAACCTCGTCTGTGGCCTTGGAGTTAGGGCAATGCTCCTGGGCAACTACTAGACTAGCTACATACTCGCTGCCCATCGTTGCTGAACTGTTCCCTTCGCTCGAAAGCCTGACTCTCCGTGAAACAAGTCAATTCGAAGCTGTCCTGCATTCCCTGCTTAGAGGTCAGCGTCCGGTCGATGTCAAAGACGCACAAGCATGCTTCTGCAGATTCTTTCCCTACCTTACTCGACATTGGCATAAGGAAGCATGCCTTTGCTGCTTCAGGCTACGTATGCTGGGTTGCTTCTCTTGTTTCTCGGCTCCCTGCACCAAGTCATGCCAAGTCGCGCAGCTGAACGGCTCAGGGGCCGTGTGTTGGGGCACTGGTTTTTTTGCAAGAGACGCCGCATGGCTTGGGACACTTGTCTGGGTTGGATTGGTAGACCTTGCACTGAAACTCCAAAGGGCCTCACCACCCAAACAAACCAATGAGTGGAATGCTTTTCCAAAGCAAAAACTCGGAACAAACAACCTGGAGTTTCTACTAATTCGAGTCACACATGAAACTCCAGAAGCAAACCACAAAAACACAATGTGACTAATTGCAATCCATGAGTCTAGACTCAAACGAAAGACCAGGATACCATTCGGGATGCTCTTTGAGTCCTGTTTCTTTGGCCCAGGTCACCTCTTGCTGGCAATTGGCATTGTCAATGTCTTGCAAATCCTTGCAGTTGAAGGCTTCATCTAGCTCAGCACGACGAGCACGCCTCTGCAGTGCATATTGAGAGCAAGAACTTCCGGACTGCTTGCACTCATCATCTCGAAGCAAATTGTTCTCTTCGCTGTATCCGAATGAGGCTGCCAGTAAGCAAGCCACAATGACAGCACGCTCTCTCAAAGCCATCAGGGCCACCATCTCCCAAACACGCCCTACCAGGTATCAAGTGGCCTTTCAGCCTTGAGGGCGAAAAGGTAGCAGGATTCGTCATGATTTGTCAATCTCTGTTTTTTAATGATGCCTGCAGAATCTTGGAGCTATCTACTATGCAGTAGATGACAAATCTGCTAAGCTGCTAAAATAGGCTCTGGACAGTGCGCAAGTCTAGGTCTTGATCTAAGCTACAAGGCCACTTGTCTGCGTGCACTACGTGCATCTTTCCTTTTCTTTTAAGCAAGCACAAGCAAGCATGGCTATTCGAGTCCAAAGGGTTCTCGCTATGCTGACCTAGTCATCCTGGCCTTAAGAATCTGACCCCTATGGGCCTCTCGCAGCTGCAGCTGCCAAATCTTTCAGATTGAAAGAAGTGCCCGACCCTATCGCGCCAAACACCCCACCTGGTTTGGCTCATTTGCATCCGGACATTGCAATATTTGCACCTTTTTGTAGACATAACAATCTTGTCCTGTGGTCTCACCCGTGCTTCGCAAAGTGGATGGCCATTGATAGCCGAACTTTCCAAAGTGGGAGACCTCCAGTGACTCCAGTGTCGTCCTATCAGGACCTGACATCCTTCTGTGCTGGGAGCATCGATCTCCATCAGTCTCCTCTCTCTTTCTGACGGTAGGCTTCGAAGACAGCTTCAGTGACATGCTAAGTTTGGCAAGTTATTGTGTCATCCTAGGTCGGTTGGACATCTTCCTGCTCCAGGATTTCATTAGGCCAAATACGCATTTCTGGAAGACTTCGCAAGTGGCGGCTCAAACCAATGTCGATGCAAAGTCGCAAACCACGCCTTAAGGCCGTAGCGGGCATATATACTCTGCTCAAAACCACTGGAGGCACAAATCCCCCTGTTGTCATGTATTTTCTGAACCCGAGGTTCTTGAATCCAACAATCTGAACATAGACAGCCAGCAAAAACCATACAAACAAACATCAAAAACAAATATATGGATATATATATATAGCATATGTATCTCTGAAGGACGGTTCTAAGTACAAACCCTGACAACTCCCATAACAAGATCTCTGCCTTTCCCCTACCGAACAGCACCCTGGCCAAAGCCGAAACAATGATTTTTTTGCGAACACCATCCGTCTCATAGCATGCATCATTTCATTTGCACATTGACTCCACCCACAGCTTGTAGGCCACCTGTCATTGGCCATGAACAAATGAAGTGGGTGAAAAACATTAGATTTGATTGATTTAATACAATCTATTGATGTCGCCCTATTTTCCCGGTAAGAGAGAAACCCGACTCAAAATTCGTTCCTTTCAAGCTGCTGATCCAAAATCTGCTCACAATGATCCTCCACGATGCCATCCTCGATACCTTCTTCTTCCACCTTCAGAGACATTTGTTTAAGGCGTTTCCAACATCCACCTTCATTCCACAGGCGTTCTGTCAGTGAAAGTGCCCTTACGTTGTCCCAAACCCCCGGTAGGGGTGTCCATACAATCGTTAACGTTATAGGTGCTCGATCTCCCAGATTCAGCACCCATGTGTAGCGACTCCATTCAGACACCCACTACTATGTAGGCACAACGTCCTGAAGACGCTGTGGGGGACAACAACATGAACATGTGGATCACAATGGAATGTGTCATGCAAATGGTTTGCCCCAAAAAATCGTTGATTGAGGAATTGTTCCGTTTCGCCCCAACCAAAGCATCAGGTACGTGGACGTACAAACCATGCACGCAAACATCTTGGCCCCAGACCCACCACGCCCATAATGCAAGGGAAACCCCATACAAATGGACACCAGCCGTGAGACGTAAAAAATGAATATATAGCTAAGACATGGGAATGTTCACACCCAAATCTTGACGCGTCTCCCCAGTGCATCTGGACACACAGCAAATTCCGCACAGACTTGGCCAGAAGTGCTTGAAAACGAAAAAAATGCATTGCGGCGGCGGTGGGGCGGGACACCAGAAACAACACAAACACCATACTCATTGCAATTCTCATGAGGGGGACTTGGATGTCATTTTATAGATACAAGTGGACTCACCCCCCCTTAGGCAATATAGCTTAAAAACAAAGAACCTTTCGGCAGTTCATATGAAATGACCCCCCCCAACGTAAGCCTCTTGAGCATGTCTGGACAGCTAAGTTGCACACTTTTTTCCATCGGCATCCATCGTTATTTGTTTTTTGACCTTGTCTGTAACCCCTGATTCCCGCAATGCCACGCACGCCATTGGCGCAGGCTGAGAACATCATCTTTTGCATGACGTTTTTTTTCATGCGTTTTCTAGATCCCAAGAAAAAACCCTTCCCCAAACACTACAAAATCATTGTAGGTTTTTGTAACACCAAATTCTTGACTGCAAGACGGAAACACTGAGCACTGAACGCGTGGAAAATGTTGGAAGGAAAATCACAGAGCTGGGATCAAACTTTGGTGGCCCAGTGCATCCACTTGAAAGAAAGCACTTTCAATGAAAACAAGAACACTCAAAAGCATCTGCAACAACAGGAAACAATCTAAAGATGGATTATGAGGAGAACCACACTGGCATGAAATGTTCAGATGGAGTATTTTGAGTGAACATGTGTTTGGTCTGTTTGTTTGACCTGCGTGTGCTTTCCATGTCAGTCATGGTTGTTCTAAATCTAATGGATTCTATTGAATTATGCGATCTCGTTCCCGAAATGTCTTCGAGAGCTGCTACCCACTAAACTCACAGATATCCCGGAGCAGCCTCAACCATGCTGCCCTCACGGGAGTCTTGTCAGTGAGCTGTTTGCGAATTGTTTCGAAACGTTGAAACACGTATGCCGAGAAAGCTGGCGGTTTCTCCAGGCTGTGTGACCAATTTCTGGGCGGCAGCTGATGGAATCCTCAGATACTATGCAACATGCTGCTCATCTACAAAAAATATACTAAGTAGCACCAAAAGCTGCATCAAAAAAGCAACCCTGGGACTTGAGACGGCGGCGTCCAGATGACAAGTCAAATGCTGGACACTTGCTGAAAAGGTCCTGTCTAACTCCTGCGTCGCCTTCATTTGCTGGATGAAGTTCTGGGGTACTCGATGGGAGCGGCCGCTGGGTTCACTGCTGTCTTGCGCTCTGCCTTGGGCGCAAACACTTCTTGACAACACGAGATCTCTTGGCTGCGCGGGCAGCCGCTTTGAAGGTCCTGGCGCGGCGCTGCCTCGACTTCTGAACTTGTTGTCCTCCTTGATGGCGCCTGCAAGCCATTCACCCACCACCTGCTTCTGATCCGCAAGCACTGCTTCCTTTGAAGCCACTGTCAAATCCACATAAAAATTGTCGATGAGCTCACGGCTTCCTGTCGCCTCATGGCTTTCAAGTGTTTGTGCTCTATAAAATGGGTATACCAATGATTGCTTGGTTTGTTGGCTTGCTTTCTAACGTCAATACTCTTTTTTTGCTAGGTGGCGCTGGATGACCTAAAAGGTTTCTATAAGCTCTTGGGGTGTATATTCTCTCATTTTACAGTAGATAAATTTGACCCGTCCACCAAACAATAACTATACAAGACATATAAGACATTGAAAAACACGCTAAAACATGACATTGCTGAGCTTTTAGGATTTGGCTGTGTAGCCAGCTTTGCGCCAACATTTCCTGGGCAGGAATATGTGTACATGTGCGCGCCAGTGCCTTGGCTTGCACATGCTTGAGCTACCTTTGATTCACGCTGCACACCAGAGGCGCCACCTTCTCTGATGCGCCAAAAAAGTCGATGCAGTCCATAGAACGGACACCTGAGATTCATGTAGAATTTCGTTTTTGTGAGAGGTACTGTATTGTCTGGCTCAAGCCAGACAAATTCATAAAAAATATCTTATATATATATCTACAAATTTTGAACCACGGCGCTCTCCCAAGCCAGCAGCTCGACAAGCAAGGTGAGAAAGCGCATGTGCCCCTCAGCCTTAAACCACCTAGGCTGACACTTTCACTATACAATCGCGCGTCTGATCAATATAGAGGCGGCGACATCACTCGTTCCTGAATCTTGAGCGCGTCCAAAATATATTTATAGGGCTTTATTGGCTTCTGCCAGGTTGGGCCCGTGATTTTTATAGAGGCCACAACGTCGCAATCTAGATATTGTGTGGTTTGGTGAATCAAAAAAACATCTATGTTGAAAAGTCAGTTACGTTTACCATGGTGTGCCCATAACATCCAATTGTTATCCTTTGCTTACCCTTCTTCCAATCATCCCAACACATCCCAACTACTCCATATACAGCAAGGGTCTGCCTCTCAGAGATTGAGGTTGCAGTATCTTCTCACACTTTGCCGCTGACCATGGCTCCAGCTATGAGCGAAGTGGACAAGAACCTATTTTCCTACAATTGCTTGCGCGCGTGTTTCATGCATGTTCCAACCAGCGGGCCAACGGTCAAAATGACACAGATGTCAAAGAGTCAAAGGATATCAAAGGCAGCCTACCACGTGCTCCAAATTTCTCCACAGTTTGTGGGATGATGAACGGTCAACGATTCCGGCCTTCTTGGCTCCCTTCCGAGCTTTTGCCAAGCGTGAGATTTGCAGCGTCCAAGTCCATGCCTGCCTGAGACACTGCTCGTTAAACATTATTTGTTTGCGCAATCTCACTTTCAAAAATTACGAGTTCATTTTTCAATCTTGAGACCTCTTGATCACCCAAGGCACGTGCCGGGATCAAAGTAGCAATAATGCTATGATGGACGACCAGTAATCATCTGGCATCTGCTAACTTAGCGTGCTTCAGTAAAGGAAACTCTTCCAAGAAAAAGTGTGCAAATAGCAGACCTCTCAACACCACACCACAAAAACATTGGAAGCTGGTTGAAACATGCTCTACATGTTTTCATCATTTTGTATTTCATACCAAGAAGCCCCAAAACTGATGTTTGCGGTTCCAAGATGGTGCATCCATCTCGTCGATGCAGTTCCGGATGCCGCCCAAGAGCTTAGAAGGAACACCCTATGTTTATGACATAAAGCTGCCTGCTATGTCTGAAAAACCTTAAAATAGTTAATTTGGGAAAATAATAGGAATAAAATAGAAAAAATAGGAACTGAAAATAGGAAAAAAAAGGACACTAAGAGGATGAGTCTCAAAAATAGAAAAAGAAATGGCATCACTCTAGGACAGGAACATGAAATGGATACGAAGAGCAAATGACTGGAAGCAACATACTGGAAGCAAATTTCCGTTCATTTTCCTATAAAAATTGATTACTTCATTTCATTTTCCTTTAAAGCATACTTTATATTCCTTTAAACAATTATTAACTCCGTTCATTCTCAATTGAAAAATATAGATTCCTTTAATTTCCCTTTAAAAAATAGAAAGTCTTTTAATTTTCCTTTTAAAAAATGATTAATTCCTTTCATTTTCCTTTGAAAAATGATAAATTCCTTCCATTTTCCTTAAGCAAAATCCTGTCACTTTCCTTTCAAAAACTAGTTATTTCCTTGAATTTACTTTAAAATTAATAAATTCCTTAAATCTATGTTTTGTTTTTTTTGATTGTTTTTATTCCTATTTTTTACTATTTTTTTGGTGGTGCTATTTTTCCTATTTGTTTATTTTTCTTATTTTGTGAAAAAATAGGAATTGAAAATAGAAAAATAGGACGATTTTCGCACCCCCCCAAATAGCAAAAAAAGGGAATAAACACAAATTAAATAGACAATGAAATGAATTTATTGTTTTACAGGAAAATTACATAAATTTATCATTTTGAATTGAACATGAAAGGAACTAATCATTTTTAAAGGAAAATGAAAGGAATTTATATGCTTAAAGGGAAATTAAAAGAATAACGTTTAAAAGGAAAATTGAAGGAAGTTTAAATTGTTTAAAGGAAAATGAAAGGAAGTAATCAATTTTTAAAGGAAAATGAAAGGACATAATCAGATCTAATCTAATCTAATCATTCCAATCGAATGCCGGCCTAGCTGTGCATTGCCGCACTGCTATTACATATCCAGTTTCATTCACTTGTGTCTGACCATGCGTCTCATCGGAATGAGCCACCTGCCTTCCGGTAAATCTGAAATATTCGATCCTAATTGTTTCCTATTTCATGTTTGTTCTTGTTTTCTGCCCTATTTTATTCCTATTTTGGGGTCCTATCTTATTCCTATTAATTTCCTTTTTTGAAAACTCCAGAGATAGAAACAGCTTTTTTTTTATAACCCTATGTTAAAACAACACGCTTCTTATGGAGGTACTTGCAAGACACTCCGTAAGATGATAAAGTATCCAATTCTTGATTCCACACAATAAGCTCTTAGTTTCCTCCCTCCATTTAGCAAAAAATATACGGCAAGAGACGCATTGTCGGGCAACCGCGAAGTTCATTCTTTCAGCCATGGTTGCATTCTGAAAATCGCTACAGGAAGATGACTTTTTTCAGTGACATCCTGTACATTGTTTTTCCATAGTCTCCAAACTACTTATCTTATTGATTCAAGAATGTTGCGCACGTAAAATTGTCCATGCACATCTCTACTGTATATAATTATGTTTCTGTCGCATTTTTTTGACGCACTTAATCATAAGCCAAGAAAGATCACAGCAAAGTAACACATCAAAATCCAACGAAATCTTGACGCAGCAATCTGGCAAGCCTGATTTCACGACTATAAAATGGGGTACCCACCCGTTGAGGGGTTTCATCTTAAAAAGTTTTATACAGAATTATACAGAGGTAGTCCCCTAGATTTTATAGAGGATAATGCCACGGGCATCAAACGCCCAAAAAAGACGCCGCTCGTAAAAGGCATGCTACGTTGGAACGGCTCCTGCCTGCCCTACCCTTCACCCCCGGGTGGCTTTCAAAAGGCATGCTACATTGGAATGGCCCCATCGACCACCCTCTAACATCCTCTAAGTTGAATCAAGTCCACAACGAAGGCCACACTAGCCATAGAACCAGCGATGCAGGCCAGCCAGTTCCCATAAGTCCGAAGCATCGGATTGGTGGGGAATTTCAACTTCAGCGTCCTGAGAAGTACGAATGCAATCGAAATCTGGCGAATCATATTGATTGTAAAATGATTTGGCTGGGCATTTGCCAATATGGCTCAACCGGATGTGATCTCTTCATCATGTCTGATAGTCTACCGATATATTGCTCAATGAAATACGGATCGGATTCAGATCCGACATGATCCGACCGCATGTCTCTCTGTTTCTACCTCACAACTTGCAGTCCAGATTCGTGGTCTTGTTGGCGAAATGCGAGGCACCTGTGGCAAAAAGGACGAGACTTCTTGAGTCTTCATTGGCCAAAAACGATAAACTTGCGGGATCGCGCCTTGAGGCTCATACATGGAGCACCACTCTGCTAAAGTAAAGAGCCGTTCGAGTTGACCCAGTCCTAGTTGGCCCTTTTTCATGGCGTAGCGGCCATGACGCCAGAAATCGAAGTCCCGATAGAGATGGAAAGAGCGACCCAAAATGCAACCGCGGAGGTGCTTTGGGTCGAAAGTCACTTTGCTGCTCCAAGAGCTTTGGGTACCTTGGTTTCAAGCGAGTATCAAGGAGCTGCTTTCCTGGCTTTCCTGGAAGCGGAAAAAGCATACAAACAAACAAGAACATACTGTACTGTAGCCTATATATACTAGACAAACAAGGCATAAATACAACAAACATCAACAAACCAAGTTATTTAAGAAAACAAAACCCAGCTACACGGCTCATAGATTGAGATATCTTCCAAATCATTGAGGGAATTTCGCCTTGGAATGCGCGAGCCAACGCCATTTTGGTACATGCCGGCCGAAACACCACAAGGTAGTAATAAATAATGACAAATAAAATGAGGCCTGCCAGTCATGTCCCATCTGCCAGCTCTCAAAACAAAACCAAATGACTCCGTACCTGACGCTACTGCGACCCAAGAGCTGTGTCTCTACCCCCAGGCCAGGCTCAAAGCGAAAGCATGTCGCTGGAAAGTCAGAATATAGACATGTGTGTTCAAACCTTAGCAAAACCATAAGCTTGCGGGCAAAACTTCAAGCATGGATGGCAACCCAAACAAACTGACAAGTCATGACAAGGCTGTGTGTGGAGTGCTTCCGAACGTCCGCCACACATACAGTCCCCACCACAAGAGGTACAAGTTTCAAAAGGATGAATCCACTGTTGGTTGTTGCGGTGATTTGTGATGTTGTGAAGTGTACTTATGCGTAAGGATGTGGTGTGGTGTGATTTGTGATGTCTGGAAAAGGTAATGTCGTGTGTGGTGGTTTGCGGTGATATGAAGATTGATGATGTAATGATGTAGTGTGCGGTGAGGAAGTGCAACCACAATTGCAAATCCGCAAATATCTACGTTCTAGCCGCTCTAGCCCTTACAATTGAAACACTTCCCGCTTTCTGCACTTCCCTCTACAACTCTTTCTGCTTTGCCTATAGTTATACAGTTATAGAGTCATAGTCATAACAACTACATATTTACATATGTCCAGAAAACTCCGCTTGTCACAACTTTTCGAAGAGTCTCTAGAGTCTACTTATCTATGTCTTCTTAACATCTCTGCTTACCTGTGCCCCTTCTCACTCTCGCTCTAGAAATCCTGGCGCCTACACGTTTCTAAAGCAGTCTCCACCTCTCAGAGTCATGTCAAAAAGCTCTCAGGAAACCCACAGCAGCCGAGCACACACCTGCCCCAGCCCTGCCATTGCGTGTCTAAACGCAGTTGTATTACATATTCCTTAACAGAACTGCGATCCCACAGAACCCAGCACCTTGCGAAGCCCAGGCTACGCAATTTAAACCTTCCGTTGCATTCCTCAATGGAATTGCAACCCTACAGAAACCTGACGCACGCCGGGCAGCCCTGCCAATGCCTTTTCAAAACCCTCCTACGTTGAAACACCTATAGATTTATAGATAACTGATAACTAAACAGAACACCTGTGACCACAGGGCTGGGACGAGCGCAACTGTCCCACAGCCCCGAGGCGCTCTTACAAAACACTGTTCCAGTCCTTGACTCACCTCTTAGACACACACATGGAAATTGTGTTGCAGTTTTCCATAACTCCGACCTTCATTTTGCTTTGTTGGACAAACAATTCTCGAAGAAAACTGGAGCACAACACGCAGTAGGGCAAGCCACGACCATACTTCATCCGGAGGATCCGCAACCTGACAGCGTCACTTGCAAAAAAAACAAACAAAACATGTCAACATGTTAAAATATACAGCAAGAAAATGTATGCATCCTGATCCGAGGTAGCTGGGCCCGCCACCCTGTCATGGTTGTTTGACCAACCAAGCTCCACAACCACATCCGGCTCTCGGGAGACAGCCTGGCCATCATACCTGAGCAAAGTTCACAACATGTGAAGGAATTCGTCACGTTCACACCAATTAAGTGTAGACCCCTCAAAGAGTAGAGCCCAGCAAACAGCGCCAAGAGATCAAAAGAAGGGATCACACAGCACACCTAACCCAAATGTTGCGCATCGTCACTGAGAAGGAACCCAGAAGAGCGCACCAGGTGGTACCAGACTCAGGAGTTCTTTTCTGCGCGCGCATTTTGTTGCATTAGCTGTTTGCAGCGAACCAACACATGAGACAGCTGGAACTTTACTCAGGGTTCTAAGCATTTAAACGATTTTTGTATTTATATTGAACGAAGCATGTTCAGTCTCATGGGCCATCGTGAACAAACAACCAGCTGAACCAAATTTAAAGCAGGTACGTTTTACTGAAGGGTGCCCCTGGAAACGGGTTTGCCACACTCAAGCTGAAGCACTTACAATCTGAATGCCACTTGGCCCAGCGCCTAGGGATGTAGTCGTGCACGAATATGCTCAGGGTCGGACCAATGTGTGCGCAAAAAAAGAATTAAAGGGATGAGATGATGGCAGTGGCCTGGTTTATGTATATGTTGTGTGTGCACCCAAGTTAGGACAGGCCCCAGTGGGCAATGGTCGGGCGCAGGGACATAGACAACCCCTAGCTCAGCAAGGCCACAGGGTACACCCTGGGCTGGCATGAAGCCAGTCACACTCGGAAAATGCGTACAGAACTGACCGCCCCAAGCCCTGAAGAAGCCTAAGTGAAAAAAATTGTCTGGGTAAACAAGTAGCGGTTTGACCATCTTGAGGGCGCGAAGCTCCAAATTCCATTTGCGAAGCCCCAAAGAATCCAGAGCGAAAGCTGTGCGTGACTACCGGGTGCATGTCTGCCGACCTGAAAATCTCACCTAAGCAGCCTAAGTATTCGAATGGGATGTAACTAAAACGCCACGACCAAGCTGGTGCGTCCAGAAGGCGTCCCCTCCGGATATCACCGCAGGACACGGAGTGTCTTCGTTGAGTGGTGACTCCAACACTGCACACCACTCCCCTGCTGAAAGAAATCAAATGCTTCCCTTTGTTTCCAAGGGTTTCACACACTCACACTGTGACATTGGTTTGCTGTTAACTGAATTCCCACGTTGAGAAGGAAGGTGAGGGAACGGTATGGTGAAAAGTCCAAGAGAATTGAAGGTGTGTCAACAATGGTTTGGTGCACATCTGCAGTTCGCGAACGGCGCGCGCGGCAGCTGACGGCGGCAAAAGAAGGGTTTAGGGGAGGTATCACGCAAACCACCATGGAAGCAAAAAAACAAAATTGGACAGCGTGATCAACAGTTGCATCGCAGGCACAGGAAACTGGCAAAGTTTCCCTTCCCACTCTTATCCACAGCTTCGTTGCGTGTGATAGGATAAGAGTGTCACACGCCCCTGCAACAGTGGTGGAAAAGAAAGGCGGAACCCTTAGGAACAGGGGTTGACACACACACAGGTAGCCGAAGTCGGCGCAGGCACATGAGAAGGTGGCATCGTCTGCTTTTTTCTCAAAAAACGCCGGCTTCTGTACAGCTTGGAAGTCAAAATGCGATGACACATCCTTGAAACCGAAAGTGCAGCTGCAAAAAAGAATTCCGAATAACAAGTTCTTGCAAACATGTCGATACAAAGTCTGGAGACACAGAATATCCGTGGAAGCCCGGCGGCTCTGGATTCCGACAATTCAGTACTGAGACAAAGGCAGTTAAAGTGATTCACGATGAAAAGACGATGAATCAGTGAGACGATTTCCGGCATGACAACGGCGCCTCCTTGCGGAGGATCACACCCAGCACCCAAGTGGGACGGCTGAGCGGTTCACACTCTGACATTGGTTTGCTGTTAACTCAATTCCCACGTTGAGAAGGAAGGTGAGGGAAACGCAAGGTGAAAGGGTCAGCGCACTTGTATTGTTTGAACAATCTGTTGACATGTCTGCGGTGGCGAACGTCGACGCGGCTCAGCTGCAGGAAACAATGCATTGGACAGCTTGTGAACAGTTTGGAAAATGCAGGTACGTGACTCCGGCGTCCCAGAGTCATGTCACATCCGATCAGCAGTGTCTTTGTTAGGCAGTGACTGCTGAAAGGACCACTGCCCCCCTGCTGACGAAGCATTCAAAACTAAAAACAAGGTGGAACCCTTAGGTACAGGGGTTGACACACACACGGTGCCGCTTTGCAGCGCTCGTGCGGTGAACCTGAATAGTTACCTAAAAAGCCTTAGAAACAAAAGAAAGAAACACAGAAAGAGCAGCGCTAAGAGGGCAAGAGAGAAAGGTAGGTGTAGAAAAAAAAAGGGTGAATACTTAGCCCTTGACTGGGGTAGGGAAACGAGCGTCAAGAGCAACCTAAAAAGCCTGAGAGAAAGCCCAAGAAACGACCAAAAGCGCAAGAAGGAAAGCGGGGGGGGGGGGGGGGGAGGGGGGGGATGGAGCATGTGTGTGTCCGTGTGTGTGTGTATGACTACTTAGCACTCTAGAGTTACTGACTACTTAGCCGAGGCAAATTAAATGCAATAGTTAGGGAGCGGGACTTTAGTCTTAGACCGCCCGGGTAGAGAAGACTAGAACAGGAACAACAAAGGGAAAGGCACCGACACACAAGCGTGTCGAGTACCATTTCCCTGTGTTGCCCTCATTAGGTGGGGAGTAGAACTCGGCGGGAGGGGGGGTTGGGATACATGCCTGACCTCAGGTGGAGTTCCGTTTTTAAGCCCGGCGGCTATGGTGTCAGTAAGCGGGTGTTTTGCCGTGAAAGCCCGGCGGCTTCTTATTCAAACAATTCAGTGGTGAGACTAAGGCTGTTAAGAGAATTCACGATGAAAAAACGATGAATCTGTGACACGATTTCCGGCATGAGAACAGCGCTTCCTTGCGGAGGATCACACCCAGCACCCTAGTGGGACGGCTGAGCGGTTCGCACTCTGACATTGGTTTGCTGTTAACTCAATTCCCACGTTGAGAAGGAAGGTGAGGGAAACGCCAGGTGAAAGGGTCAGCGCACTTGTATTGTTTGAACAATCTGTTGACATGTCTGCGGTGGCGAACGTCGACGCGGCTCAGCTGCAGGAAACAATGCATTGGACAGCTTGTGAACAGTTTGGAAAATGCAGGTACGTGACTCCGGCGTCCCAGAGTCATGTCACATCCGATCAGCAGTGTCTTTGTTAGGCAGTGACTGCTGAAAAGACCACTGCCCCCCTGCTGAAGAAGCATTCAAAACTAAAAACAAGGTGGAACCCTTAGGTACAGGGGTTGACACACACACACATGCAAACATGCTCGCAGAAGGCATCCCTAAAACTTTCCTTGGAAAAGGGGGTTCTCATGAATATAACACGTGACCAATGGCGGGGTGAAGGTTTTCTATCCATTGGCAAGGTGGTACCGTAGGTGTTCACCTCTGAAGTCTCACGTTGGCTCAGCGTGGAAATGCCAATGGTCCACCAAAGTCAAACAATCTCAAACATGGACCATGGATGATCTCGCAAACCAACTCCACAATAAATAGGGCAAAGACAAGATAGCAAATAAATGCAAATAAGAACTGTTTGGTTCACCCATCGCCCCTTAGTTGGCAATGCTACAAAGAGAGAAAGAAAAAGGAGGGGGGCTCGGGCTCCAAATGGAATCCCTGTCCACCGTTCACCAGGAAGATGAATCTGTGTCCGCTTCTATCAATCTACCATGCATCTAATGCTCATTCTGCTCGGTCAGGCCCTTCAGCAAATAACATGTGGAAGTGCGCCCCATGTGATCAAAAAAAACTCCTACTTTACAGCATCTAAGCCAGGCAGGTCATTTGGTTCTGGAATGGACACACCCAGAACAAGTTGGAACTTACATTGGAGACAAAGGCGCTGCCAACGCAATGAACAAACATCGTGGACAAACCGTGGAAAGACCTACCGTCGGACCGTCGGCGCCCAGCATTATCATTTGCAGTAGCTTGATGCCCCCCCAAATAAGAAACTTCACAGGGCCTGACACTACCCTCTGTTACATATTTTTCTATTAGGTTGGAGGCCATCGCTCTTGGAAACAAAGAAAAAGATAAGGAATAAAGGTCTAATGCAGCTTGCTACAGTAGGCACCTGGCAGCGAATCTCTGAAGTGGTCTTCAAAAGACCCATCCAAACAAGATCCCTCGCACTGGGAGTATCAATTGCAAGATACGAGTTACGAGACCCCTGCAAAACATGTCTTCAGAACTACGCGCGAAGCTTGAAAGGATTGATACCAGAGACGTGAAAGCACAGAAAAGGACAGCTGGTCAAGAAACGCCAAGCTGCTTAGGCGTCCAGTCTCCCCCTGTAGATTTCCAGTACTCCATAAAGACTCCACCAGCACAAACGTAGCCTATGGCAAGATTCTTGACAAACTATATATATATATATTGTCACCCTCCACCGTAACAACCGCCAACCTACTTAATTTTGGAGAGAGGGTGTATATATATATATATATATTTGTGACATGTGTGTGCGTGTGGATCTGTGTGTGCCCCGAAGAAAACCATTTGCCATGTCTGGTTCCCGCTGGGTGCCATCCATGCTTCTTGGAAGGAGGCTATATAGTGTACGCCTGATGTCGCAGGTTACTTCGAGACACCAGACTTGTGCTATTCATCCTCCTCGAAGAGTATCGCAGAAGTTGTCATCAAATGAGCAACGTACAGAAGAAGAACAAGAACAAGAACAAGAAGAATAGAAATAAGAAGAAAACGGACGACAACAACAATCACAACCACAAACCTATGCAACACTTGCTGGCCAGGTATGGGTGACCCAACTGCTTGTCGGGGGCATCCCGGCAAATCGCCAATGCAATGTCCAGCATCTTCTGCGTCATTGCGCGCCCGGTAGTACCATGCCGAATCTTTGGGCATACATCCATTTTCTCATACTTCGCACGTTCACCTTAGCCGGAGCCACTGGTGTCTAAGAGTGCGGACTTTGCCATTGCAATGTCGGAACAAGTGCAAACTTAGAGTAAAGATACCTGGTTCCATGGCCAAAAGGACTCCAGATGCCATTGCCCCATGCCCAACACCGTGGATACAATGGACAAATAAGCCCGGCAACTCCTGCCACTGATGAGCACTGCTTGTGGACGTCAACATGCATATTCTTTGAACACCTTTTAACGGGTTTGTGGGCTGCAGGTGAAGGACTTCTGAATGAAGTGCAGCAATGTCCGGATTTCCTGAAGTACCGACTTTAACCGGAAACTATTCCAATGTCCCATAAAGTTTAACGCATCCTTGTTTTTGTTGACTGTTGTGCTGTGTACGAAGTACATTCTGCATGCCGACCAAAGGAGGAGTGTTGGGGCCGCCACTAGGTATACAAGAAGCAAACTTGATGTGCACACACGGTCCTTGAACAATACGCAAACCTTGCTCAGCGCAAAGTCCCACAAACCGTTGGCGTCCTTCCATCCCTTGGATCCTTGGGTGATGCCGCGGGAAGAATCACTGAGATTTCAAAAATACATCCCAATATATCCCAATAAGAGGAATAAAGGGAACCGCTGCCAGCAATCCGGTAGGCTGTAGGCCTGGGAAAAATACTAAGCAAATTTCGGAAGTTGCGGGGAAAGGCTAACATGAATGAACTGGACACTTGTCCAAACAGCCTTTGCTAAATCCTGAACTTGGTCCTTTACAATTCTAATATAAGGTTAAAGAGGTGCTTGTCGGATAGAGCGGGAGACGCTATAATTGGAATCACGGCGTCTATTTATATACAGTAATTCATGCCCTCAGCTACATTTGTCTGTGCAAGTTCTGTTGTGGCATGTTGTAGCTAATCAGCCTAGGAATAATGGACGATCAGGCCACCATGGCGCTCAAGAAGGTTGCAGCTAGTGAGTGGTTCACTGGCAGAATTCAACGGTGTGTTTCGAGTACTATGTAAGGATACCCAAACAGGGGGGGATTCAGGACCCATGCCCAGGGCAGAAACAGCAAAACTGATAAAATTGTGCTAAAAGGAAAGAGGTCAAACGAAGCAACAAATTGCTACCGGTAAAGTGGAAGGGGGGAGACTATATAAGCTAATGAAGAAGGGGATTACGCTAGGGGTTTTGTCGAAAAGGAATTTGTGGAGGGGGAAGGTTTCCTGAAGCAGAAAATCTTTGTTGAAGTCGGGAAGTTTTTCCACAAACTTGGTTCATGTAACTTTGATTAAATTCGCATACTTCATCAGTCTTCATCTTCCGCATACTGACCTCGGATTGTCTTGAAGATTGCCCCAACGAACTTTGGCAATGCAATCCTGTCTGTAAAGCGTTCCCAAGGCAAGTGTCGCAGGAAGGTTGTCATTTCCATCCAGGTGATCGCATGCAATGGACCACCAGTGAGCTTTAAGGAACCCGCCACTTCGACCTCTGAACAGCAAACCAAGCAACCAAGCAAACAGCTGGCTGTGTGTTTGACTTTGTCCATTATTGTCTATATATTACTGTGTAATTACATGTTTTATAATGTGTTACTATTGTTTTTTGAGCTTGTTGGGTCCCGAAACCAAACAAACACGATGCTTCGAGCACGATGAACGAGGTGACATATGCGCAAAGGATTGTGAACAATACCGTAGCATCGCTCCTCCACAGCTATTTTCAATTTTCAGTATCCCTTCAGTCGATGAACCAAATCCATGCAACATTTGCTTGAGAGAACAAAACCCCCGACGAGGAAGAAGTTGAATGACAAAAACATATGCACCACCCATCTGTGCCTTTCCAAAAGCAGCATGCGCTAACGCACGTGGACCTTCGAATGATGCCACAATACTTTCGTGTTGTATCTTTTGTTCTTGACTTGTGTTCATTTTGTATGTTCTTTTTGCGGACTCGGCAGACTCTCCTATGATATCCTATGATTAGAGACGCGAGCAAAACACCAAATTCGAAAATATTCGATCATGTTTGAGTTTGAGCTTGTGGGCTTGGGGCTACTGGTAATGTGAGAAGTGTGCATGCTAGAGGCGCGACAAGCCTTCAGTGGCATGGTCCAAGAAACGGCAATTGAATTGAGGCATGAATTGGCATACATTATGAAACAAATGCGACATCCAAGCGCTAAATGCTGCAAAACGCGCACACATACACGCAAACGAGCGCAATTTGTTTGTAGATTTTTGTAGGTCTACAGCTCATTTTTTTGATGCTGTGAGTGATCTGCAGGGCGAAGGTTGACGAATGATTTTGATTGATACAACATTCCTTAAGTTTAGGCTTTCCAAAGTGAGCGTTCTTTAGCGCCCCAAATCGCCAAAACCATTGTACAAATTGAAGGTCCAAGCATTGATGCAGGATTTCATCCATCAGCCGTTTCTTCTACGCTTCTGACGGCACGACCTGCCAAATATTATGTAGACGCTGTAGATGTGTTATTGAATCCACGTTTCTCTTGGACGATGATGTTGTCATTAAGAAAGGCCCATGAATCAACTAGACCAGTAGATCTCATCTATATCTCAACTGCCCATAGCACACTTTGTGAATGGGCGATGTCATGACGCTTATCATGCTTTTGTTCACTTTGAAAGGAAACTTCACATGGGCATCTCATCCGGGAGAACAGGACAATATATAAAAATATTAAGGCCAGGAGCTACTAGTAAAAAGCATTGCACCTTCTGAGCCAAGGAGCAGCATCATTCACATACTTTGTCCGGTTCCTGGCAACTCATCCAAGTTCCTATGAACCCTATGGATGGAAAAAAACGCATCCTGACAACCAAGTCTCTAGAACACCGGTCTGAAAGTATAAAGCATGAAGCAAAGCATAGCGAAATCAATGGAAGGGTTCAAGGTTTGGCCTTACTTTTGTGTGCCGTGTGCCAACATGCGCCAACAAGATTTGTGGCTAGGGGCATGCACAAGGCCATAAAGCAACGGTTTTTCCAAGCCAAATTAGGAAAACTATTTTAGATTTCATGAGAATGCTATACCTTTGAGCATATGCTTGTGACATCCCTGACCCTCACATTTCAAACAAACATATAAAAAGGCATCCACATCCTGCTTGCCAATCCGAGAAATCTGGCATGATGGAACACTATTACGGTCCGAGGCTCGCAACTGGATGATATTGCAGTCGAGCAATCACATAAGCACCGAGGTCATGTTTCCAGTTCTCAGAAATCTCGACAAGCTCCTCTCTCATGTCATCCAGATCAACATCCCACACAACTCCCTCATTTCCTTCTCTGATCATCTCCAATCCAAGCAGCAAGTCAATGAGCCCGTTCAGGCCCAAACGTGGCAACCACAGTTCTATGAAGTTGCAGAGGTCTTTCTCAAACTCCTGCGGCTGTGCATGACGCAATGCCTTCACAGCCTCTGACATTGCTTCCTGCACATTTGGATCCTTTGGATCCTGCCATAGCATGTTTCCCTCAGAGATATTCAATGCAGGAAGAGCTCCAGAAGACCCTCCATAAAGGCGAGGCCAGTTGCACAAGGCATCGTGCATGTACCAGGGGCAAGGCACATCATGCTTACCATGATTATACCAGTAGGACAAGGCAAGGATTGCTACGACCACGGGTGATGCAAGGCAAGCGGTTCCAAGAATCAAGACCACAAGCACCAGCAAAGCCAATCGGCAGGTCCGATTTCTCCAACAATGGCGCTCATTCTTATGAGGCCTTAACGGGCAACTGACTTACTTGAAGGAGGTGCTATGACTGATATTTTGACCGGCTTGTGTTAAGATTCGCCTTAGTAAGGATACTGTAAAGAATTGTAAAGGCCCTCCATATGCCAATCTGGAAGTAGTATCACATTCACTTGCCACATGTACTTTAGCCTCGTTGTGTTTGCGCTACCTTTGCTACATCTCACGGTCTTACGGAGCCAGTCTGCATCTTCCAGGCCTCCCAATGATAGTCTGAAGGCTGGATCCTTGTAAAAAATTGGGCAGGAAAGGCAGGTCTTCCTCTGCTGCTCCAATCACATCAGCGTGAACGTCTGAAGCTGATGCTGCTGCGGCAGGCCTCGGTAACATCTGCAAATAAGCTTAAATTTAATTAGTTGAACATTGATTCGAGGTCAACATGTCCGGCCAACTTAACAGGACATGCACAAATCGTTCCCAATTTGACCTTTCTCTCTATTTATATATATATATATATATGTGTGTGTGTGTGTTGTATGTGAGAGATGTGTGTATATACAATATCATCATCCAATTATCGTCTAATATTCACCCACATGCATACATTGTGCACTGATATGATGCAGCACATGAGTCTGGTGGCACCATGTATTGCATCCATGCTCTTGCATTAGTAAGGCTGCGGCTTCGAGAGGTCCTTTTCATCCATCAAGTGGCTTGGAGAGCTGAAGTTAAGATTCTGGTGAGCTGGCAGTATGCTCCGTCATTGTGAACCTCCCAAATGCGATCAAGGATGCAAACGCAAACTTAAATTGATGGGGGATGATAGTGCCACCATGTGCCACCTCTGCGTCTTGTTGTTTGGTATTGTTCCAACAGTCCCCGTAAAAGCTAGCTGTAGCGAGCGAAAAAACACCGTCTCAAGCAATAAGGGAACTCTTTGCTTGCTTTAGCTCTGGAATGTTGCAACAAACGCCAAAGGTCAGTACAAGTACCATGTCTATGGTGCCTATGAACTCATAATTGGAACTGAGCATCTAGAATCTAGAAGATGTGGCATTTATGCAATAATATTTCTTGACTTTAGACATCTTTCCAAGAATGCTGTGTTGGAAGTGCCACACATCGGCTATTCCGGTATTGTTGCATGGCACGAAAAAGCTCTGGCTCTGCCCAAATGGCTCATGACCTGGCAAATCTGGTTTGGGGGGCTTCGGCCACAAAGCGCATCGCCACACAGACTAAAGCTTGGGAATGCATGCGACCTGAATGCATGCCAGGAAATTCCAACTGGCTGGTTGGTTGACTACAATCCACTGAAGCCGAAACCACTGAAACCCTGCAGCAAAATTGTGCCGAATTGGAAAGCATGCCGCTTTCAACCATCACTGGGCCACTAGGCCACCCTTTCCGCACATTGGCACAAATCAAGCCAAAACGACAGTGCCGTGTGGATTGCATTGTGCACCGACGAGGCCCAATTTTTCTTGATTTGACCTGATGGGCAGCTCTCGGCCTTACTGCTTGCACATCAGCAAGCTGTAAGAAAAATGAAGATCCAAAGGCCAACGCATGTCACGCTGTTGGTGATGCTAAGGCATTGATCTCCTTCATGGCGGCCGACTCAACGCCCATCATAGTGGCGAACCAGCAAACAAACTCGCCGAAGGTCAGGCAATCACTGCCGTCGCTGAAGCGGACAATGGAGTCTTGAAGTTCCTTCTGGGACCCTAAGGTCACCCCCCAAACATTGGCCCAAGTCTTTTGCCAAAACAATGAGCTCAGCATCATCAAGAACAGAATTTTGATTTCTGTCATACATCCGAAAGTACTGGCGACACAGCTGCACCAGGATCCTGCCAATCGACGTTTGATGCCTGACGTCTTGGACGTCACCAAAACGTTTCGAGACGTTTTGACGCTTTTGTTGTTATTTGTGGGGGGGTAGGCTTAGGTAGGTAGGGTAGCTGGTAGAAGAGTGGTGACTTCTAGCTGCTTACGACATATGGACGCAGGATAGCGCGCACCAATGATTAGGATTTTAGGGAAACTTGACTTTCTCTTCGTTTACGTCTTACGACGTTTATAACATCATCCCTCTAAGTTTACGAATGTTCTGCTTTCCTGTCTTGCTCTTTCCATCCCTTGCCTTTCCAGTTCTTTCTTACTCTTCTTGCATGTCTTCGGTCGAATTCATGTTTTCCGTTCTTTCCCAGTGCTCTCCTTCTAAGCTTTGGAGGTCACTACACATTCCCACTAGAAGTACGAGAACGCCTCTTCTAGTCTTCAAATGTCTTCAACACGTTTCATTCTCTCCTGGGAGACCTCCTCAAGGCCTCCACATGTCCCTTCGGCACAGCAGGTGCTTGTTCGGCTGGAAGAATGCGCTGCGCCGGTGGCGTCTGGTTCTCCACGAGCTGTGGCAGCCAGCTGCACAAGGCATCCAACGACAGTGCAGCATCGCCACTGCTGTTTGCTGTGTCCAAGCCTTGGAATGATGGGAAAAACGAGCCTTGCACTAGAAATGAACTCAGAAACTCAGACTTTGGAAGGCAAAGAGCTTTCACTTGCCTTGGCAGTTGCAGGAACCCAGATTGGACATAGATGCTGCTGTAAAGGTTTGCACTGCACAAATCTATATCAGTGTTGCGGAAAGGTGCCCAGCTTGATACTGTAGCTGAAGCAGCCGAGGCACGCTCTTTCAAGCGGCTTTCATCGATCGAAATGCCCAAAGTAATGGAGAGGTCGCTTGCCAATTTTCTCACCTCTGTAAACTCCAAGACCCCATTTGCATTGGCATCATACTGCTTGAAGAACCTCGGTTCATTTCGACATTCTTGGCCTGACTCATGACATCGTGCCTTCATTTGGAGCAAAATGCAGAATTCCTTTCACTTCACTCCTGCGGCTCTTGAGCAGTTGCGTTTCTATACTGTATGCTTCTACCAAAGCAACTCTCAAATTGGCCCTCGTTAAACCATCAATCATATCACATCATTGTTTCTATCTCACGGGGAGGGCATTATCATTGACTGCAGCGTAGCTCACAAGAAGTCCAAGCACAGCCTCACCTTTCTACCCAAAGCATCCTCCCTGCAAATGTTCTTTGTCTGTCACAAATCCCCTAGTGACCCTAGTGTACTTAGCCACTCGCGATTGCAAGTAAGCACCTGTGATATCCGGTGATCGCATGTGGAAAGTGCCCATCCTCCTGAAAGTCCGATCCTGCAGCCTCGGGGCTGCTTGCAAAGCGTTCTCACCGTTTGCGGCGAGGATGCTAAAGCTGCAATGTAGCCTGCGAGTTGCATCGCACATTGACATGTCTCCAAATCAATGTGAATGTGCAAAACTGCTTGTGCCATTCACACTACCATGTTACAGGCAAAACTCCCCGCCTGGGGTTAAGCTTTGTCGTGCAAGTTGCTGCTCACTGGCCATTGGATCCCACTTCTCTTTGGCTGAGCTTGTCATCCTTAATTCTGGCCAACCATCACCAGTGTCAAGTGTCAAGGGAGTCACATATATAATATATGTGTTTCAATGAGGTTTGTAGGCTTTGGAGAGTCTGAGTTCTTCCCATGTCCCCAAAGACGAGCAGCAAAGCGCATGCAAACGAACGAACAAACAACAAACAACCAAACCAAACTAAAAAAAACAACAACAAACATACACACAATTAAACAAGCGAACAAACAAACAAACAAACAAACACAAACAAACAATCAAACAAACAAACAAACAAACCAAACAACCAACCAACCGAATAAACCAACTAAACCAACCAAACAAACAACAAGCAGAAGAAGGAGCATCGGATCTGTTATTCTGTTCAGCCAAGTATCTCTTGAATGTGTTGTGGAGACAAAGGCTCCAGACCCAAAACAGATGGGAACCAACGGCTGAACTCTTCTAGCGTCAAGGCATCCCGCCCCTCCTGTGCAATGGTGATGCAAGTTTAATGTCAAAACGTGCCAACAAAAGCCGAGTGCCTCGTCATGCCTCATCAACCCACTAGACTAGACCATCAACTAGCCCAATGAGCAGGCGACGGAGTCGTTACATTGTTACATCAATGTTGGCTCCCATGCTCAGCATAATCACAAGGATTTCCAATATTCAAGCTTGTCACATCTCCTCGCTGAACCTTTTCAAAGATGGCCTCAGCACTTCTTCGGTGCTCCCGAGTGGCACAGCCAAGGTGCTGCCCAAGTCCTCTCTGCAACAAAAAGGTTCAGGAGAGTACGCACTGAATGCCCAGAATGCTTAAATGCATCGAAGCAGTGCACAAGAAAACACCATATTTTGTTTGTCACTGATGTTAATGGTGGCACATGAAGTTTGACAAAAAAAAATATGAAACACACATAACACAACCTATGACCATTCAAGCTCCACCAGTAAGGATCTGTTGGTTTAACTTTGCAAGTTGCTTTGTCAAAGAGGGATTCAGCCATATTCAGCCCTATGCAAACCAAAGCCAGCAAAGGAGAAAGGCCCTTGTAGTCTTCGGAAATCTTCGGAAAAAAATAATATCAATTGACACCTGATCCTCATCCAGGGTCCAGGTTGTCGTCACGGTGGTGGTGTTAGTTCTAGATTTGCTGTGTTAACCGCAGCATGCTATCTATGTTGCTGTCTCTATTCAATTCATTTCAGGGCTTACATTTTGAGTGGCAATCGATGGCAAAAGACAATGCTTCCACTTAAACTTGTGCAATGCTTTCGCGACACAAATGCAAGTTCGCGCCAGGCAAGGGGGCATCAATGGGACTTGTACTAAATATACGCGCTTACTCGCAAAGTTTCAACCACTAAGTCACTAAGTTCCCCCCCCATCCAGGCCCAAAGGCACATGCTTCACGGGATTGCTTTTCACAACTTCGAAAGGAACTTGCTCCTCACATCCAATGTTTACAGTATTTAGGGTATCGTGTGCTTCGGCTAGAATGCAGGTATGGGCAGGCTGCTCGTTCAGCTGAGTGAAGTGCCAAGTGTCAAGACCAGTGGCCAAACTCTAAGGATGTCCTTGGCAATCTCAACTGCCTCATGGCAATCCAGAAAGCCGTTCTTGTTCTTGTCATATTGCCTCCAAGGCCAGCAGTAGGTTACTGGACACTCAATGTCCAACATGGGAACCAAATTGCCTGAAGTACTGTTGGCAAAGATTGCAAAGAACATCCGGAGATGACATGACAGCTGCCATGTATCCTGCACATCAAAGAAACTGCATGTTTGGGTCATAGATGGTCATAGGAACTTGAGTTTCGGAGCACTCGCATTTCTTCATTGAGATTTTCCTTGGATTCATTGTCCAAGCGATTATTCCTACCAGCAAGCCCTTACCTTGTATCCTTTCACAATCGAGCTCCTCGTGGTGTGTGTATATTACTGTTTCTTCTGGCACAATTACTGTATTTGGCAATTTGGGTGTAGCCGATCAGAAGTGTTCTGCAATAAGCATTGTCAAGGTCGGGCAGTCCGGGTGTGATGGTTCTAGAGAGGCTGGGCTTTGGCAGCGCTGAGCGATCCTGCCAGCAAAAATGTATGGAAAACCATGGCAGCATTGTTGCAAATTCACATATATCTTATGAATAGATTGGCCTCAGCAAAACAAACTGTCAACAATATTATATAAACATAACTGGTGCGTGGGAAATGGCCTCTTGTGCTTTCGCATCCGGCTCATGCAGCATCATAGCACAACTGGTGTTTGCTATTGGCACCACCCGCTCCAGTGTTTGGAAGCTCGCCGTCAATAACTGTTCATTTTAAGGTGGCCCCTGCATGCACAGAATTGGAGGCTTACATCCTCTAACGAACCAGGTTCCAAAGGAACAAGGATGTCAGGTTGCCGCATGTCAATCCGTGACATTTTTGGAAGCGGTGGCGGCGGAGGCACACACAGAAAGCCATAATCAAAAATGCGACTGGACTGTTGATGCTGTGCTGTCAGCCGTTGTTTGCCCCCAAACTGTTTTGTCACATTTTGTCACCAAATTTCTGACATAGCTGTCCTGCGTTTTGTCTACGAATGGACAGAAATGGCTTTGGTGCCATTAAGGTGTGCAGCTTTCTTGCACTCACTGCATCCATCGATGCCGAACAAGAATGCAATGTGTTTCAATCATTAGCACAAGGCAAAAGGTCCAAGGTGCGTAACTCAGGTCAAAATATTTGGAATGTCAAGAACAATATCAGAGCGCAACACAAATCAAAACAAAAAGCCTTTGCCTAAATCGTTTTACTCCTCGAGCGGCAGGGGCAGAGTCGACCAAGTGAGTCAGCCTACTTGAATAATTTCACAACTCTCAGGCGGTGGGGAACATGAACTGGGCCTCCTTGTTGGTCAGCC
>CAXAMN010019668.1:842166-868423 GCA_963970005.1 Durusdinium trenchii
TCGAGGATGGTCCTGTTGGCCACCAGCACCACATGCTTGCGGTTGAATTTCTTTTCCAACTCTCTGATGAGACGACCCTGGATCTTCTTCACAATCTTCCACACACGGAAGGGGAAATGGACCACCATGGCCATGCCAGCCTTCCCCACCTCTACATCCTTGGCGCCGGAGATGTACACATCTTTCAGCTCGGTCTTGATGTCGCATGAGGGAGACACCTCAATGTCAAAAATGGCCTTGGCCACCTCCTGGTCCAACTCTGTGGGAGCTGCGCCCTTCTCCTTCAGGGTTTTTAGTTTCTAAAGAGCAAGCAGTAAAGTCAGTCAGTCTATCTGTCATATCATTCCGTAGTGAGGCACATTTCCGAGCAAGCTCTATAAACTTTGGAAACGGACCGTCGGACAGTCTGAAATCTTGAAGCATCATTTGTGCCACACTGGGCATGATCATGTCAGCATTTGAAAGTTCGTCTTCTTCTACTTCTGGTGTGCGTTGCTGTCCTTAACCAACTTCTTTCGCGTGTTGAGCATCTTGTTGAGACAGCCAAGCTTTCGACTTGAGAGCCAAGACAGCTGGTGGAAAAAGTACGGCAAAAACATGCTACTGCTTTAGAAATGGACATATTGGACATGCTTCAATGTCCTCTGCAGCACTGTCCGCCTATCATTATGCAGTATCGCTCATTGTGATCTGTGTGAGTCTCTTGAGTCATTGACTCTGGTTTCAAACTTGGGCATTGTCACTCAGCGGTGAAACAGCTCTAGAAAGCTCTAGTTTGTCGAGCAAACTTGCATGCCAGGTCCAGCTGATTAAGCGCCCGTCATGCTCGAAACTAGGCCAGAAAGCCTCTCACGTCCTGGTCCTTCACAAACACTACCTGATTGAGCAATCAAAATATACATCTTCCTCGACCTCAAAAACTAATTATCTTGGTGCCGGACTCATCTAGGTCACCCAAAGTTCCTGCAGTCAGAAATGAGGGTGGCAACCTATTATCCAGATTGTATACGCAGGCTGCGGTTCAAGCACTCTGTGAAGATGAGTGAAGGCTCCCCCCGTTCCGTATCCAAGCTTGTTGAGGGAAACAGGAATTACTGTAGAATCCATTGCAGAACTTAAGCCAGCCTGGATTCAAAGGATCTACAAACCATTGCACGCAGCGAGGGTCGATCTCCGGGTGGTCGTCACCTCGATTGTGCACACTTCTGTAGCAGCCAAACTACATAAACAATAATCGACATTTCGTCAAATGAGCATCAGGCCCTCAAAAAACACGCGTCCACCTACATTGCAGGGTAGAGTGAGCAGCAAAGGTCAAGAAAGCACACACACACACAAAATTACAGACTCCTGACAACATGCTGCTGCAATCTCTTTCTGAGGTTTACCTGTACATATTGTGGATTGCCAGAATCAACATTGCTTTTCCTAAAGTTTCTTCTCCTCCGGGTCTTGCATCAAAATCAGTTTCGAAGGTCTCCAGGATTGCAAATAATAAACTATATAAAGTTACATTATTTCCGCCAAAGAATCTAGATGACAAGAGTTTCTTGATGTGTCATTTCAGTTTTCCATAGTACTCAACCTGGTGCAAAAAAGCACGGAGCGGATTTGTGAGAGGTACACACCTTATGCAAGTTGCCACAGCTTGCCACAATGACATGAAAGTGGTTTGGCTGTTGCCCTTCACAAGCAGTATGTCACCGTTGTAAACGTACGGGCAACCCTTAATTTATGCAACACTTCGATCCCAGCATCGAAAGGGGTCTTGAGCAAGTATGGATGAACAGGTGCATGCAGAATAAGTCTGCCAAAACTCTGCCAAATCGCCAAAGAAATCAGCACAGTGTGTGGTCAGCTGCTTTCCTATTGCCCTCAAAGGAACCAACCCACTTCGGTCACTCGGTCCTGGCCAAGGCTTCGATCTTGAAGATGGTGATTTGGATAAACCTTCAACATCGGAAAGTTGAGGAAAGTTATTTTGGATCATCTTCCTGTAAGATCTTTAAAACAACATGTTGAACGGCGTGGCATGTGTGTCGGGCTTGCAACCACAAGCCTTCCCTCGTCTTTGGACTCGTCAATGTACCAGGTGGCATCATCAGAGTCAATGCGATTTGCCAGGCTTCCTCAAAACCAATAAGCTCAGACTGCCTCCTCAACCCCCTATCTACTTGGGACGCATTCAAAATAAGATTGCGGTGAAGTCTCTGCTGCAGCCATTGTTAAACAACATGGATTTTGTCGCGTCCCTTTCTTCAACGTGGGCTTCTCAGTGTTGCTCAACTCAAATTTCGGACAAGTAGCCGTGAAGCAGCTCTAAAGCTTCCGTACCGACCTCGAACACCAGAATTACTGAACATGTGTGCTAATGGCACCAACTACCAACCACTCATTGAGGCGCTAGTAGTGAAATGAGAATGATGCTATGAAATGAAAATGTCTGCCGGACATCCTTGGAATCAAACTGCTAGGTCGACCTGAAGCCTGTGTGGCTGGGCTCTGAACCTAAGTCCATATGCAAGCAATACAGTCTCAACACCAGGTTGAGCTTGTTGCCACACATGTTTAAGCTGGAAGACTTGATGTCTTTACCACGAACTTCAGGGCCGATAGGTATCCTGACATGCACCTGCAAGTGCTACCATCAAACCACAAAAGTAGGCATGCGGTGCATATGCAGCGTAGCTCTCACCTCGTTCCTGGTCTGTAGCCAAATGTACTCCTTCTTGCCACTTCCTTTCCAGGAGGAGCTAAGCGTCCGCTTGTAAACAATCTGTTAACCTGCCTGGCGGATTCGTGAATTCAAGAAAACAAGAAAATAACTACATGTCTTTCAGCCTCCAGCCTAATAGAGATGGCCTCCAACCTACAAGCAATGGCCTCCAACCTAATAGCGATGGTTTCCAACTTATTAGTAATGGCCTCCAACCTAATAGCAATGGCCTCCAACCAAATAGCAATGGCCTCCAACCTATTAGCAATGGCCTCCAACCTAATAGCGATGGCCTCCAACCTATTAGTAATGGCCTCCAACCTAATAGCGATGGCCTCCAATCTAATATGGCGATGGCCTCCAACCCAATGGCAAGTCTTAACCATGTTGCACTATTCTCTCTTAAGTGTGCAAAAGCTTTGGTAGAATCAACCGCTCCGGTCCTGTCTTCTCCCAGGCTGGGCCCAGCGATCCTGTGAAGCCCAAATCCTTGGAGGGCTTCGCCATCGTTGTGATGGTCACCTGTCATTCGACCACAATCCCAGACTGCGTTCGAGGATTGAGCTGATTATGGCTATATGGCCAATTCCACCCACTAAAAAGTCTTTAGCAAGTCCTGGTCAGTCTATGTTCAAGCTGCACGTATCTGTGCAACCTAGGAACACCTTGCAACGCTACTCCAATTTCGCAAATTGCGTATATATCCAGTAGCCTCCTTGCTCCAAGGACCACGGCCCCAGTATGAGATTGCACCTTGGTGCTATTTTTAGCTTGGCTCCTTTCCTCGTCTGTTTATTTCAAGCTGTGGTTTTTGCCGTCTGCTTGGTGCTCGGCACACCCGAAACTTGACCCGGGTAAACGCTGGCCTGAGGCAAAGGCTGAGACACTGCCGATAGCACTTTATTGCACAATCTCTCTCCCTCTCTCTCTCTCTCTGTCCCTCCTGCTGTAGTTGGTTCAGAAGCCCCACTTGCTTCAAATCACATGCTTCAAATCCTATCAAAATCTTGTATATGAGCCATGGGTCAAAAACAATTACTATATAATTCAAGGACATCAGGATTTGGTGAGCGTCTGAGGATGTCAGTTTAAACAGTTTACCGTCTGAGAGTGTCGTCGTATTTCAGCTGTATAGAGCCCGCGTTTTGATATCCCATGTCCATCTCCTTACTTGTGTAGTCTTTCGTAAATGTTGACCGTCCTACCTCTACCAGCTCAGGCTCGTTGCTATTTGCAGTCAGCTGTATTCTATATGCACCATCTCTTATCCTACCACTCTGTTCCATTGAGCTCCTTGCAATTCTGCAATAACCACCCTGAAATGGATTCGGCCAAAAGCAAATTCGGATGTCCTACTGAGGTCCTACATCGTCCTACTGTAATTGATGGACTTTGCATACTTGTCAGTGGGTATGGGTTTCAGGCTTGAAGCGGTCGCCCTTTTTCAGGCTGCCTGGCATGGCGCAATGTGATAGCTGATACGGGCTCATTGCAACACATCACACCTTCGAACGCTTGTCAAGTGTCCTTCTTTCTGTTTTAAATTGCAATATATATAGATTATGTAAAAAGTATATGTATATATATATATATATATGTATCTATGGTAGCAATGGCCATTGATAGCCTACAACCAACGCATGGAGGTCCCCTACACCCTACACATCAAGACCCTTCATCTGCAAAGCTAGCTATGCCGCATGTGATCTGCAACTTCCCTGGGGGACTGTCTCTACCCATCATTTGAAACAATAAGTGGCCAAACGTCCAAGGACTAAGAATGTCGGGCTGGCCACTGAGGTCTTCACAGTCATTGTCCTTGTTGAACGACTGCCTGTAGCGTTCATTTCCACACGCATTATCTCTAAAGGCCAATCCTAGCATCCAGATATCCTTGAGACAGGTGCTCTTGCCAAAGATCGCAACCATCCCGTGCAAAGGAGACCACAAAGTTTTCCTCCAGTATCACGCAAATACACTAGCTATATAGCAGCCATTATCAGTATCATTTACTTCGCTTGCAGGTAGGAGCAGCCTCGTGGAACAGGTTCCACCCTTTGGTGGGAGAGAACTTGATACAAACCTTGAGGCATCCAAGTCATGTCACTTTGGTAGCTTGGCTGATGACACTGTGGACCAACTGTCCAAAAGGTGTCATGTAACTTACATATCGGTCTATTGTTGCATGACAAGTACTATCCGACGATGCCCGAGCCCGCGGCATCATTCATACTTTCTGCTTTTGCTGCAACGCCCTGAGAGGCCACAGGCCAATGGTAGTAGCAAGAAGCTACTAGGTTGGAGGCCATTACAATCAGCTACTAGTAACAAGTGCATCGCTTCTAGTAACAAGTGCCTTACTAGTAGTAACAAGAAGCTAGTAGAAACAATAAGCTACTAGTACATACTACTAGTAGCAAGACATTGTCCACGCAGTCCGTACACTTGACGATCCATCCGTTCCTTGGGGCCTGGCTACGTAAGACGGCTATGTAAGGTCACACTATGCCACCAAGCTGCGTGAGGTGCTTTGGGGACATTGGACAGCCCTGATTGGCACATTGGTTTTGAGAATCCATGCCAAAGACGAGGTGATTTGGAGATTCGATGTCAAATGCAGCCAAACCCCGGCTTCCGAGGGTGCGACTACCTCCTCCAAACTTCCTTCCGAGCCAAACAGTCCCCACGACCAACCTGATAAGCAAGTGGCTGATAGAACAGGAAAGGGGAGCTTCTTTGAAGAAGTCTGAGCAAACAGAGCGCCCTGGCGCACTACTTCTTACCTCTTACGTAGCTACTTGTAAGCTACCTCCTAGCAACCAACCCCCTCAAGAACACACACACACACATCCAATGCACAATATGCTTTGGGTCGCCAGCGGGCCCTGGACCGACAGCCTCAGGAATTGTTTGGAGTTGTTCGCCCCTACAAGGAGTCTCTCACCGACATGGCGGGAGTAGCTTAAAAAAGCACTCTGGTGGAAAACAACAAGTGAAAACACATTGAGGCAGGCATGATGTACAAAGAAGATAATGAATCAATCTCTCAGCATTGAAGGCAGTGGCTCCACCATCCTGTGAAGCCAGCGAACTAGCCTGAAGCCAAGGCATATTGGATGAAAAGGACATGCTTTGATGTTTGATGGATTTTTAGAACTGTGCTATGCAAAACTAACCAAAACCGATGCCGGCAAATCATACATGTCATCTTAGCCAAAGATGGGGCTGAGGCTCAAGCCTATTGCGGGCACTTCGCACTAGCTTTGACTTGGATAGCATTTTCTTTGGGAGCACCCTTGGTTGGCACAAAGTTGATTTGCAAGGCTTGTGGTGATCTGCCAAATGAAAGTTAGGCCCGTGCAAAAGGATGACACACGACACCAGCATCAGCATGATGGTATCGAAGGCTAGTACAATCCAAAGAGGGACCTCAAAAGCAAGAGTCCATGTGAGTTTCTACTGGTTCAACATGTATCATTATACCATCAAATCAGGACATATTATGTTGTACTCACACACATACACCTCAACCTCAGACTTCTCAGATTCTTCTGCGATCGTACCTTTGCCTTGATCCATGCTTGAAATCATTTGGGATGCCCCATGAGTAGAATTGAACGGACGTGCCAAGGTTCAGACCCCTGGAGGGCCCAGCATAAATCTCACCACTCTGAGCAGCGACAAGGCCATGCCGCTGCGCGGGGCTTCTTTGAGGCGTTCTCGACACCTATACCCCGTGGGTTTTGCTGCCTAGAGCCCAAAGCATTGTGGAAAACAACTGCAAATTGTTGTTTGACCACACTCGCAAGATCCGGTGCATCCTTGCGAAGGCCCTATCACTTGATGCAATTCGATATTGTGAGTCTGTGAGTCTTGCCGAGAGCACCATCTCCATCTGGCTAGCATGCTCTGTTTCGCAAACACGACTTGTCTCACTAGGACCAGGTCTAGGAACAAAAGCCCAGCCCTGGCTGCGGAAAAGCCGCAAACAGTGAGCATCGATTAGCTATAGTCACCAAGCAATCAACGTGGCGGAGTTGGCACCAAAACACCTATTGCCTGCTGAGCACTTGGGATCGGTGGCCAGGACTGGGGAGGTTGGTTCATGACTTGTCATCTCAGCGGTGTGGAAAAGCGATCCGTAAAATCACATCTTTGGCTATCCCTTCGCACGCTTTTGCCG
Source organism: Durusdinium trenchii (assembly GCA_963970005.1). Classification (NCBI taxonomy): domain Eukaryota; class Dinophyceae; order Suessiales; family Symbiodiniaceae; genus Durusdinium; species Durusdinium trenchii. Next base: position 849,066 of record CAXAMN010019668.1, read on the forward strand.
ACCCTACTCAAGCCTAAAACCCACATCACCAAGTGTCTGTTTACACCTAAGGCTTGATAGAGGGAAAAAAATGATAGTTCTGTGTTCCCCAGCTCACAGTCGCTATAGGGATGCTTGCTGTTTGCTTTCTCAATGACTGGCTGAATGAATGAATGAATGAATGAATGAAGTTCCTGCAGCTGTCGCTGGCTGTCGCTGCTGTGTCTTGTCTCTCAAAGGCGAACCGTTCCTGATCTGCAAACACACCCCTTCGCGCTATCTTTGCGAACCTTTCACCTGATGATGGACTACTACTAAAACAACTAACAAAACGAGTCATAGATGAGTGTAGGACGTTGCTCGCTTGAGCTCTCTTGCAAGTTATGCATGCCAAATCCGCTTGATGGACTGCGGTATGTTTCAACGAATTCATGCAGCCCTCAAGTTATCACCTTCTTCGCCAGGAGGTGCTTCCTTGATTGTATGGCCACGTGGACTGCTACATCAGTCTGACCAACAAGCGAATCGAACATGGCCCCGTACAAGTGCTTGCTTACAAGCATGCAATCCTAAAGGCCAACATCCTCTCAGCTCCGATATCTCAGGTCAGGTCCATAAAGCAAGTTGCCGACGACCACCTTACAATCAACGACTGTGGGCATCCCAGGCCGCGCTCAAATGCCACAACACTACAAGATACTACAATCAACCGTTGGAGTAATGTTATTCCGCAATGTCTATGGACATTCAGGATTCAAAAACAAAGCTAAGTTATGCTAAGTCCGCGACTAAGATCAAACTACAAGCAAACGACCACCGGAAAGGCTGTCGCCTTGGGCTGACATCTGTATCATTGATCAGCAGTGATCAGTGATACCTTGTCATGAAACCCACATTTTATATTAAGGTCATATTCCTCCGACAGTCCAACATGTTCAACAGCTGAGCCCGCTCTTACTTGGGTTCGTTCTCCAGCAGTGGAAGAGGGCAGCAGAAAACTAGCGCCTGGGCCAGCGGTAAAATTCAGCGGAAACGGTACTCAACGAGGTTTCTACTGATAATTTGCATTGTCAGGGCAGTCACACTGTTACACCATGTCACAGTGCCCTGAAACACAAGCAAAATGCTTTGTCTTGAAACCCACAGTCCTCATTGTCCTCCTATAATAGTCCTATATACCCAAATCTCCTGTGAGACGTCCCCCAAGGTGGGGACGCTCAGTGGCAAGGCTGCAACCTTAGAAGCTTGGCTCAGTGAGCAACGAGCCCCGCTGTCCAATTTGGTGCATTACGCACTCACTTTGTCACTTTGCGGCAAAAAATCTACTCACACCCACTACACTAGTAGTCCCACACTTGGACAACTATATAGATCATTGATATAATTATATACCTGAGAAGGGAGGGGACGAAGGCCAGCCTCTGGCTTAGGGGGTGCTCTCAAGGGAAGGCCGGGCAAAGACTTGGTGTGCAACAGGAAGTGGTGGGGTAACATCGGGCAAAGAGTAATGTCATGGGGCGAAGTTCATATCGCAGCCACGCAGCGACACCGATAGGGGGTAGAATTTGAAAGTAATTAGAAAACATAGGTCTGGGGGGGGGGCCTTTTTCGCTCCGGTTCCGGGAGGAGTTGGAGGTGAAAAAGGGCAAAGGGCACCCCTTCAGGAAGTGAGGGGCGCTTGCCGGCGGCGTGTTGCGAACTGTGAGCAGAGACGGTGGTGGGGGTTCATGTGCGAGGCAATGGGTAGGGTAGGTGAGGAGAGAGAGAAAAAGAGATATAGGTAGAGTGGACAAAGAGTAGCCGGAAGTCGTGAGTTTGATATTGGAGCGACTTGAGTGTGCAAGATGAAGTGATAGGCTAACATCATGTAAAGAGTACGTTTATGGGGTGAAGTTGGCATCGCAAGTACGCGAGAAGGTAAAAACACACTGTAGAAGTAAAAAGGGGGGGTGCCCTTTTTCGTGGTGAAGTGGATATGGCCGTCAGTCGAAAAAGAATGGAAAGAGAGAGTAGAATACAGAGGTTTCGGATGGGTGCCCCTTTGCGTCTCGATGCCGGGGCGTTGTGGAGGGGAAAGAGGGCACCCTTGAGTCTGGGGAAGGTTGGGCATGGTGTGTTGGTCTATGTTTCAAGTGGGTTGACGGCTGGCTTTCGTGATTAGATATCCCCTTGTTCTCATGTAAGCTTGGAATGTAGTTCGGAGTAAGTGCTATGGTTTCCAGCAACAGCTGGCCACTTCAAATGGTGCCAAACTGCTAACCTCTGTGGTATGGATGCAACGTGGAATGTATAGTTCAATAATTGTATAAGATGACACATGTGACTGGTACAGCAAGGAGATTGTACAAATTCAAGACGATGGTCCATTGAACTCCCACCGCACAGGGAGTGTCCCGGAAGGTCCTGAATAGCTTGGGGCGCCCTTTTTTTATCCGTAGCAAGGTCTAGTTGCTGGACTAAAAGGGCGCCTGACATGGGGTGCATCAATGCCATCTGTTGAGGGCCTGCGGGAGAACCGGACTGAAGAGGGCACTCCCTACGTGGTGGGGTTGGGGGCAGGGGGGCAAGCGTTGGAGACAGAAGGTTCTGAATAGCTTAGGGGTGTCCGTTTTTCATCTTTTTTCTCCGTGGCAAGGTCTAGTTGCTGGACTAAAAAGGGCACCCCACATTGGGTGCATGATGCTATATCTGTTCAGAGCCTGCCAGAGAACCGAACTGAAGAGGGCCCCTGCATGTATTGGAGTTCACGTGTGAAGGCAGGAGAGAGAAGAGATTGCATCAGGCAAGCGTTGGAGGCGGAAGGCCCTGAATAGCTTCGGAGCGCCGTCTTTTATCCGCAGTAAGGTCGAGTTGCTGAACTGAAAAAGGCACCCCACATGGGGTGCATGATGCCATCTGATTTGCATGATGCCATCTGATTGAGGGCCTGCAAGAGAACCGGATTGAAGAGGGCACTCCCTATGGCGGTAGGAGAGAGAAGCGATTGCAGCAGCGGGCAAGCGTTGGAGACAGAATGTTCTGAATAGCTTAGGGGTGCCCTTTTTTTCCCGTAGGAAGGTCTAGTTGCTGGTCTGAAAAGGCGCCCCACATGGTGTTGAGGGCCTGCGAGAACCGAACTGCAGAGGGCACTCCCTATGTGGTGAGAGTTCACAAGAGATTGCAGTGGGCAAGTGTTGGAGGCCGGCGGAAGGCCCTGAATAGCTTAAGGGTTGTTTATTCGTAGCAAGGTCTAGTTGCTGGACTGAAAAAGGCATGCGTGATGCCATCTGTTGAGGGCCTGCGAGAGAACCAGACTGAAGAGGGCACTCCCTATGTGGTGGGGTTGGGGGCTTGAGAGAGAAGCGATTGCAGCGGCCAAGTGGCCCGCCTCTGGGTTCACCTCTCCGAAATTCGCCACCACGCAACCACCCCCCCACACCCCCTTTACTCACTTCGTTCGCTCCCAAACAACCTCAAGCCCAGCCTACCGGCTGGCTTTCGTGATAACTCATTTGTAGAGTCAAGGGAGTTGTGGGAGATGAGCTCGAAGGCAAATTCACGTCTGATGCACAACAGCTGCATTGGTTAGTTGATCATAGTTGGCCTGCATATAATCTAGAGAGTTTCTCCCAGTACTGGTACACCATTCAGCACCGAGCATTGGCCAAAACCACTGTGGCCGCTGAAGCTTTTCGCACAAGTCGTAAGGTGCAAAGGCTGAAGGCCACGTTGCACCTGCCAGAGTCCAGAGTCTCCCTGAACTGTGTCCATGCTGCCGGTTGACAAAATGTTTGAAGCAAAAGCAGGCTGAGCGTGCACGCATGACCAGCATGACCTTCATGAACATGAATGTCATGGGAAGGGTCAAGAACATGGATTCAAACAAGCACCTCCAGCGAAACCAGTCTGGGAAAATACACAATGCACAGTAGAGAAGAAATGCACAGGGAACCCATACTCTGGCCCGGCGCACGAGTATCCACCAATCACAGCATGCACGAAGAAAACTAGGTCCTGGACACCCAGTATGTCAATGTGATCCTCATCCCGCAGCCCCGCCCGCTTTGCAAACTAAAACGGCCTAACACTGACTCTGGCTTCCCCAATTTTGCTGGTGTTTCTAATCAGTTCACTGAGTGGCTCTGTGCTCAACCAAGCATAGCTTATACAATCTAGCTGCTTTGCTGCTGGCTCTGACCTGTTCTCACATCTGAGCGTGGCACCATGGAGCTGCTGGTGCTGAGGCTCCCAAAAGGCTGTGCCATCCAGCCTTTAGACAGGGCCACGTCAGTCTTGCGGTGGCAAGTGTTCTATTTTGCACGTAATAGCAAGGATGCTATTAGGGGCTCCTGGCATCGCCACTAGGAGCAAGAAGCTACTAGGGGCTCCTGGCCTTACTACTAGGAACAAGGAAGCTACTAGTAGCAAGCAAAATCTCCATCGTGAGTCTAGACTGAAGGACTCCAGCACAAACCGCAGCTGAGAGTTGCACAGAGATTAGACGTTTACGCTGCTCCAGCTCCGGCACCGCCAGGGGAAATGCCAGCAGCTGCACCTAAAGTGCCAAAAGACTTATGTAATTCTGCAATGGTTTCCTCTCTTCCTTTTTACCATCAGCATGCCGGCTGCTGCGAAGAATGCCAGGAGTGAATGGATCATTGAACGACTGATCCAACAATGAAGAACATAGCAAAACGACAGCGCTGAGAGGGACTAAATGAGATGATGAACACTGTTGCCCAAATATCAACGCGTGCCGCGGTCCATTAATTACATATAATTACATCTTTTTGCAAACACTTCACCAAAGCACTCTGAGACACTCTGAGAATGTAGCCGAAATTTGAACTGCTGCACAAGCTGCGCAAACTGTTAGAATAATAAGGTCTTGAGGCATCTGAACCTGGTTCAGATCACTTTGTGAGAACATCAAGTGGTCAATTGCTGCAGATTTTGTTCGAGACAAAGGGTGACGGCCCTGAACACCCACTTTACAGGTCAATTTTCTTCAAGCTCTGACTCTGTCATGCTGGAAGTCGCCGATTTGTGACGAAGTCCTTATGTTTGCTGCAATTGATCTTAAATGTGTTGCACATATTAGCACAGTGGCTCTTTGGCCCACTCTGAAGCTACCTGCTCTTAGAGTTCATCATCGCCATCTTCTGATTCATCATCGCATACCTTCAAAGGAAATGGTGCCCAAGCACTAGCAGGACAACCGCCCTGCAACCGCAAGAATTTATATAAACAGCACACGGTCTGTTTTTGAACGTTGGGCTTTGCCAAAGCACGCTAGCCATTTCTCGCCCGCACAAGAGCTGAGAGAAGTCCAACTCCGATGCGCGAGAACCTCTTGGGATAGATAGAACCTCCACAAATTGTGACAAAAGCCAGATGCCAGAGTTCATTCACCAAAAATTTACACCAGGCATATGCAACTTGAAGTTGGAGCAGTAGCTCAGTATAGCTCAGTACTGCTGGATGCCTTTTTGAGAAGGTTGTCAGAATACTGTGCCAGCACGTGACGGCATCCCGCAATGGCGTCTTCCTGCCAAGTCAACATGCTCAGCATGTGTTTCAATTGTCAACTGCAAATTGCCACTTCACATGATGCAGGTGGCGAGCCTTAATTTCTGGGCTCATAGCCTTAACGTTGACCCTGCCATGCTGGCTGCCCAATGCTTCTTGAAAATCGACATAAAACTCCTGCCCCGCTTTCTCCACCTCGGTGCTTGGGGATGCTGGGGTCTCTGTACTTCAGTGGTGATGCTTCGGCAGCCTTTATCCTCAATCATCTGCCATGATTCACCACCCAATGAAAGTACCCCAGAGACAGTTGGACTATGAACGCGCTTGCAAGATCTTCAATAGAGCGTAGTACACTGCCACTCCAATCCAAGGTTCCACCGCCATCTGCTGCGGAAAAAGCTCGGCCACACAGGCCTCCTTCAGGCCACGGCGGAAAAGAGAGCGACGTTCTGCTTCCGTCATCTTGCCTGTTGAATTGTTAACCGCACGAATCATCAGGAATTGCACAAAAGCAACATGTAAGGATTGTCAGAACGCTTTGGAACCCAAAATGCCCTGAAAAATCAACTGACGACACCGACAAGCACAAACTGGCAAGAAAATGGCGTGGACTCGTTACTACGTAGGCCAATAACGACTGATCCTTGCAGAAAACAAAAGCAAAGGTTTTCAAGTCCAAAGTCTTTCAGGCCAACCATGCTTACCTTCAGCCACTGAGTAGAAACAGAATACTGGATCTCATGTCCCCATGTTGCAACTCAAGGTGAACTGGATCTGATCTCGATTAACTGTATATATAATATGCTCTCCACTCCACCGCCTTTGATCTTGCTTGCAACTTTGCTTTGAAATCCTGCATGATTTGAGCATATCCAGCTAAATCAGCTTGGCCGCTGAAATGATAGCAAAATGTGACTCTATTCAAGCCACAAAAGATGAAACAAACATATCTGTCAACTCTATGAAAGCCCGGACCCATCAGGAAATAGCCGTATGAATCTATCAGGTCAGCTACATTGGCAAAAGAAACAATTAAACTCACATGCAGCTAGCAGCTATGAAATAACATCAAACCAACGTAATCCAAGCAACGCTTTGCTGCAAGCTTGCCTCAGCACCACAGCCCAATCATTGGCTGTGAGCCAAGGGACGACAAAGTCACAAAACTGTCTGAGGATCAAAGGCTGGATGATCGTGAGACTTGAGACAAGCCAACTGAGTAAAGTGCAAAGAAGGGGACACAACAGTTGGGCAATTGGAGACAGCAAAAGGATTGAGACGCAACACTCAACACTCATCAAGCCTTTGTCTGCTCAAAACATTTCTTGCACATTGAAATCCATGGCGTCCGTTGATCATTGGGCCAATGTTCTTTCGTCCGCATGAACCGGGCAAGTTCATCCACAATACTGTTATGTTTTCTAGCTACCTGCATTTCATGCGATTCATCTGTTTTCATGTACAGTCTTCCTCTCCCAACTCCAGCACATCGCGATTGTAGCCACGCCACAAGCCGAGCAAGCGAGGTGAGCACCACGTCTCCGCAGGGCATCACCCTCCTAAAAGAATCTCTAGTCAAGTCTAGCCTATGGGTTTGCAAAGGCATATTCTATCCTATTTATATAAACATATTATTAACGCCCCCTAAATCATTACACGCAGCTTAACAAACACAAAAACCAACGTGGTATTTCTATGTCAGAATCAATCGCAAGCCTCACACCGCCACACTGGCACGGTCTCCTGGCTAAAGCCTCCTCTGTACCTTGGAAAATTGACACAACGGAAAGTACATAGGAGGCATCGCTACTAGGAACAAGGACGCTACTAGGGGCTCCTGGCCTTACTACTAGGAGCAAGAAGCTATTGGGAACAATAAACAATTATAAATAGAATGAACATAAGACTATAATTATTGTACAATATTAGCATAGAAATTAAGGTGATCAATTAAGGACCAGCATGTAACGTGCTGCAACCAGCAGCCTGGAGCAGCCCCTTACACTCAGCTTCCATTGGTAATTAGGCACTCAGACTATCTTACCACAGAATCCCATCCACCTCATTCCCATGCTTACGATATGTGTTAGGCATTGAGGTCTAGCCTCCAGACTCTGTCTCGGTTGCCTTCAGCAGCCTGAGCATGAAGTATTACATCACCAGCACAAAGAGTCCTTCTTCGAGGTTTCAACGTGAACACCCTTTCTGTCTAAACCTTACAATACACCCATGCATCTTATGCCACCTCACACTGCACTGTCAAATTTCCTCCCTGCAAAGTTCCTAAGTCGTAAATGTTGTAAATGCAAAAGCGGGTGATAAGTAACCGTCCCCACTCTGGCCACGCGAAATTGAAACGGCCTTCCTAATTGTAAGAACCGGTATAAAGGAAAAACGATACGTTCTTCCTCCTGAAGTAGTTAAGTAGGAGCACAAACAGGAAGAAAAAATCGCGAAGGACACAACAAACAAAAGAATGAAGCAGAATACAGAATACTGGCGTCTATTATATATATTCTGAATATTCTATACTAGTTACTAGCATAATAGAAAAACAATAAATAGAAGAGACATGAAGATAATAGAAGTACTGTAGTCTTCTTCAGGAAACAGAAAGAAAGTCCGAAGAAGAATGACCAAACACTTCAAAGCACTCTTCTCACACGTCCTGAGGTGCCAGCTGGTTCAGAAGCTCTTCAGCCTCTTCACGGTCCAACGCTTCCGAACCAGGACCCAAGGCGCCCTCGGCTCGCTTTCTGGGTTTGCTCCCTTTCCTTAGGACATGTGCGGAAACGTGCGGAATTACTTCAGTCTGCGCATGTGTGTGTGTGTGTGTCCCACCCCACCCTAGTGGTTCAATCCTTGAAGAAACAATAGAAAAAGCATTGTGTATTTCATGTGTTCCACCACCTTGTGCCAAACCTACCAAAACACGTTCATTCTTCAAGTCCAAAGTCACAATGTCGGCTCGTAACCTTAAAATGCTGCCAAGAATCGCAAGGCAATTGGACAGCAATGCTGCTACAATTAAGTTCAGCAGCGCCATTAACTGTGGTACTATATACAAAGTAGTTGGGCAATTGGAAGCTCGTAGTGGATCGGGAATATGTCGGAATGAGTTATCGGAGGAGGCCTCATGCTGAAATCAAACCTGCTGAACTGAAGCCACTGAGGGAGTGATGAAGGTCCTTGAGAAAAAGAGCTTGGCTCAACCAATGTTTTTACTTTTTTTTGCTCAGGAATTTCTGCGTACACATTCCAAACAGCCTAGATGGAAAGGGTGTTTGCGATGTTGATGTATCTTGCGCATTCGGCCACACAGAATGTAAAAACTTGTCCAAACAGAAACGTTTGACAACTCTTTGCTTTGCCTCGAAAGCAAATCATAAAAAGGGCCTTGATACATCTTGATACGTCATACTAGAGCCACAAAGCAAGCGTATTGCCTACTATGCAAACTGCCCCAAACCTTCAAGTTGCTTCGGGTACTCGTGGCAAATCCAGGCTACAAGTACCACTCTGAAAACAAGATTATGCAACTCCATCATCAAACAATACGCTACCGGTAGTTGCTTTGGTCACGGCCTCGCCAGTCTGCGACTGCTTGAAAACTAGATCCTTGCAGCATGACAATCTCGAGCTGCCAGCATGAAACAAGTTCAAGCAGAGTCGACTGCAACATGTACAGTAAATGCGTTGCATGACGACATGATTACGAAGATTGTTTGGCCTGAACTCCACTATGATCCGAAAACTCGTCGCCTTCAAGGTCACCCCCATGGCAAGCAAGGAATAGGCACCTTAAAAGGGTAAGAATGCTCCAACCCCACCTACTGCGTGTTTTGAAAACGTCTTAGACGGCATCAGTTCGACAATGCAAGCATAGCAAAGGTACCAATGTAGGACACAGCATGGCACAGCAAACACTCACAGAGCCACGTGTGACTTGAAGGATTTGCACTGACTACTGTAGGCAACAGCCAAAATGCTACGTGTGACTCAGTGTGACCTGTGGATCCGGCCAGTGCACTGCAGCACATCCTGGCCGCAATGTTGGTCAAAAGGGATCTTCTCAAAGCAACCAGTCACAGAGCGCGTCAGTTGTGCTAGCAACTGGAGACTGAGAGAGACCAGCAACTCTTGTCACTTGAGTCAAGCAAGGCTTGTGTGCCAATCTTGAACATGTCACTCAGCCAACAGCACTATACAAATCCCTCGACGAAACATAAGATGCCGAGGTCACTTTCTGTTGCATGTGCATATTTATGCATATAATTGCGAAGTACCAGCACCTACCTAACGCGAAAAACAATATACAGTATATTATATATAGAGTTAATAAACAATGCACACTTTTGCACACAACCACACACACGCACACATCAGGCCCCATACTTGGAAACACAAACTGTCACAACGGACAGTGAAACTCAAAACAAATGAAGAACATGTTGCAAAACCTGAAGCCTAGGACCCTTCTTAATGCCCATGGACAAGTTAATATCGTTATTGAATGATGTTGAATGAATTGTGTGCATTATTTATGCTTAAACATGACCTCCATAGATCCAATTCTTCAATTGCCAATTGCAGTGTTTTCTTCGAAACACGAACTCAACCTTCTGTGAAAGAGTGAAGGACTGTTTTGATTGCAAATCGCCCAGCGAATACACATGCTACAGCTGTGGCCCTCTCACCTGCCAGGCGCCACCTTGCAAACTAAGGGCGCCTCACCGTGCAGCGGCTGCAGCGCTTCTCCAACCAATGTTCGGTCAAGTGTCGTTGATCTGTCGCAAAACGAGAGGAAAATAAGAAGTCAATAACCTCTTTAACAAGCCCGTGAAAGGGGGCCGTTCTTAACTTACCTTCTTTCCCCAAACAGTGTGGACACACTAGGGGTTCTTACGGTAGGAGAAAAGCAGCTGATACTTAGATCGCTGAAGCGTGCGGGCGTGTGCGGCTAATTCGCTGCTATTTAAAGTACATTCATGCCTCTCGACATCGTGAATGTGCATTTCGACTGCGCAGGCTCGCTGAATCTGGGCGTCCGCGGCGGGTGCTTTTAACGACTGCGCTCACGTTGTGATGCCGTCGTGCACATTTTCGCACATGGTGATCACTTTTCGTGGCAGGCACAAGGGAAATCTCGTGCTTTGGTGCTCCAAAGCCGACTTTTAGTGACAAGTGCAAGGGATCGGAGGTGTTTGACTTCGAAATGAAGTTTTCGTGGCAGGTGCAGCACTTTGGACACAGTGGTGATTGTCGAGGAGCTCAGATTTCGTGACAGGTGCAGTGACAGGTGCAGTGAATCGTGACTTTTGCACATGTGGTTCGTTTGCAGATTTCATGGCAGGCACGGCACGGCACTCTGTGACCCTCGATGTGCAGATTTCGTGGCAGGCACAGCACTTTGTGAACCTCAAAGCGCAGATTTCGTGGCAGGCACGGCACTTTGTGAACCTCGAAGTGCAGATTTCGTGGCAGGCGCAGCACTTGGTGAACCTCGAAGTGCAGATTTCGTGGCGGGCACAGCACTTGTGGGGAACCTCAAAGTCGATTTCGTGGCAGGCACAGCACTCGGCTGGTGAACCTTGAAGTGCAGATTTCGTGGCAGGCACAGCACTTGGTGAGCCTCGAAGTGCAGATTTCGTGGCAGGTGCAGCACTTGGTGAGCCTCGAAGTGCAGATTTCGTGGCAGGTACAGCACTTGGTGAACCCCGAAGTGCAGATTTTGTGGCAGGTGCAGCACTTGGTGAACCTCGACGTGCAGATTTCGTTCGAAGTGCAGATTTCGTGGCAGGCGCGGCACTTTGTGCTCTCAGATGCTCACTCTCTCACTCTCACCCTCGCTCTCACTCACTCACACACGCTCACACTCACACTCACATTCACCCACTCTCACATTCACATTCACACTCACTCTCATCCACACACACTCGCGCTCACACACTCACTCGCACTCACACTCACTGTCATCCACACTCACTCGCACTCACACTCACACTCACTCACCACCACCGCCACCGTCACCACGATCCCCACCTTCATCACCACCAACCCCTCTCTGGACCCCAATGCGTCTAGATCTCTAGACTTTCTGCGTGTAGACCTCACACACTGTTTGGGGTCTCTGGCCGGGATAATTTTCAACAAGTTTCAGCAAGTGAATGCAAGTGATCTGCTCACTTTCCTGTCTGCCTTTCGGACCTAAACATCCACGGCTTGTCTGGCCTGTCCTATCGAATTTTCAGAAAAGCCAACCTCGTTGTTCTACAGTATCTCTTCTGGTGAGTGTCTCATTGCATTTCCACTGCCCTAGGAGCCCAACCAAGGGGCATCCCCACAGCAAACAGGACGCCAAGTAGAACCACAGCAACCTCAAGGATTGCCACTGATCTTGCAAAAATGCTTTGACATGCTTTGACTTCTTCAACATTGAACAGTTATATTTCTGTATGCTTATAGAATTACATATGTATATGTGTATACCGTATATCTATAAATAGTAATATATATATATATTATATACAGTATATTATATAATATATTAGTATTTGTGCTTGCGCATCTCCCTCGCTGTACGTCTGGAGGATTGCAGGACCAATGTGGATCTGCAGATTTCCTATGCACTTCATGACCTCTTGGTGCCCTGCAATCCCAGAGATGAAAACTGCATGATTCTGGGCCTATTGCTCCCAACAGCTGCAAAGGCTCATAGGAACGGCCCATCAGGAGCGCCTAGCCGATCATGCGGTGAGGGAATCAAAGAAGCGACCAATGGCATTCTTTTGCATTTTCAAGTTAACAGCGTCCGATTTCATCAAAACTTTGCTGACTGGCATGGTCCCAATCTCAGGACATCACACTGAAAAGAACAGTATACGGGACAATGGACTGGTTCAAGACCTGCAAAAGCGGGCTGGGTCGAAAAAAGGCGCGGCTCATGCAGGGGATATCCAAGAACATCTTTCAAAGATTGGGCTATATACTTGAGTTTATTGTATTCACATATGTTCACATATGTTCACTAAGCATGAAGGATGCATGCAATCTGCAATTGCCGCACTTGAAGCATAGCATGATGCAACGAAGACATTCGTGTCATTGACATGGATGTTTGTACCCCGGCCTGGACCAAACCGCCCGGCAACTTCGCTGCTGCTGAAAAAACCAAGGGATAAAAGCACCCCTCACCTGTGCCATAGAAGTCAGGACATGCTACAAGACACTTGAGTGCTTTGGATCTCCAGGGTCCCCACACAGCCCAGTCAGGAACAAAGGAATCCAGAAATCGGCCACGAAAAGGAGAAACGGACCTGAAGCTGATCTTGTGGAGAGGAGGGATGCACACAAACCGCAACGAGGCGACATGTGTGAAGTTATCAGAACTAGCAAGGCAGGGAGTGGCCAACAACATCTGACGACCAATTCGGGGGGCGCTATCCGAAGCATGAGACCAAACAAATGTCAAGTTGATGTACCAAAGACAGTTATGTCTACCGCAAGAGGTTGGATGGCCACAATTATATAATTAGGAAATTAAATTCACAAGGGGTGCCAGAACACCTACCTCACCAGGGTGCCAGGGAGTATTGAAGTATGTAGGTGGTCATTCTGGGGTCCAGTTGAAACAATACTTCTGATCCTTGGCATCCACACGACCAGAAGGCTGTTGCCAGGAACGGCTGAGAAGCAGCAGGGCATAAGCAGCCAACCTCAAAACCCCACTGCACCAAAACATACCAAAACTAACAGTGCGAATGAGTCCTGGGAGAGGCTTCCCACAATGATTCCTAGAGCAGCGCACATACACTGCAAGCATCAATCATTGCCTGCAACCTTCGTGCGTCATCTCCACAAAAACGGCCGCCGTGTTCATCCATGTTCATACTCATCAATAGGTAGACAACTGGGGCTAATATGTTTCCCACATCTTCTGCTCTCAACTCAGGCTTCCACTGGGCAGCACTGGTGGCCAATGAAAGAAACAAGCTGTGCTTAGCCATGGGGACCTTGAGTAGGACAGCCACGATTTTATACTATACACATCCTTGTCTTGCGGATCTATATGCTGTAACCGCACCCCTTGTATACAGTAACATGTCCAAGATTGTTTCGTTGAAGATCTGCGCTGGTTGTGAAGTCAAAACCATCTGCTAAGCGCAATCAAAACAAGTGCGCTCCAGCTCCGCGCGGCTCATGACCTTCGTAACTCCGGCGATGCGCTTGGGAAACCCAGCCAAAAGGATGCGATTGGCAACTCTGTTGGCCACGGCCGACGAGAGAAACGTCAAAACCAAGACCCACCCAGTGCCTGTCACGGCGAACAAGCTTGTTGAGGTTTATTCGTGATTGCTCTGTCTTGCTTCATATAAATTCCGATTAGACTTTAAGCAACAACTCTTGTCATTCAGCTGCAAAACCAAGCCAGGAAGGCCACGATTGCTACTTCGTGCAAAGGGAAGTGGCAGTCCTGGAGGGACAAAAACCAGCTCGCCCTGGCAGAGCCATGCCTAGGCCTAGCTTGCACACCATTTCTAGAACGGCTCAGGGACACATTCACGAGAGCTCCTTTTGGTGCAGCCCCCCCGCGGTCGTAGGACATCACGGTTCGGCGGAAAGCGCAAGTTACGCCTTGCCAAACCCAAAACCCAGTTCCACAGTTAAACTGCATAGCTACTCTAGCTACTCTGCCTTTTAACTGACTTAAATGCGGTTTCAGTTCGAATGGTTTCAAGCTACATTTTGGAACAAAGCCCAGCAAACAAGCCTCCGCTTTGTATAGATAATGTTTACTTACCAAAAGTATGGAAAGCATCTGCGCCACGCCTACCACTCAGCTGAAGAGCCTCAGTCGCTGGCTGCAACACAAAGCCGCACGATGGACTGTGAAATGACATTGACACAGCCCTTTGCATTGCAGAGGGAGCATGGGCATGCGCAATCTACAAGTATTATTTCCAGCATGTCTGCTCCTCAAATCTATAGTATATAGCCTAGACATGGGTCAGTAGTGCAGGTAATGCTCAAAAACTGGTCGAGAAATATCAGGATTTAGATGGATATAGTGATTTGGTTTGATAAGGATGTGGTCACGGAAGGATTGTGTTTTCCGTTGGTGAACGGAATTGGGGTCGTTTTTAGGTGCATGTTTCTGTGCCTTGTGACGTTCCTTATCTGATCCTCACCTTGTGCCTTTTGGATGAGAAGGTTTGTCAGGAAAAAGCTGCACCCTCACAAGGCAAAGCCCCGCAAATCTCGTATATGAAGTGTTCACACGTTAAGCTAAGGCCGCTCATGCTGTTCGCAAAAAACGTCACTCATAAGAAAAACATCATCGGCATGCGCTCTGAATAGAACTTGTGTCAAATAGTCTTTTGCGGGTGGTAGCATTCACAAAAAGGAGCCCCAGGTCTTGTTGATCTTTTGACTGGACAAAAGACGTGTAAATATTGCTTAAAACATATAGTTAATTATATATATATATTATATATACACATCGGGTGTGCCGTGCATGTGTCATCTATAAACAGACATGAAATATGACAAAAAAAAAATATATATATACATACACTTACTACCACGTACAGCAACATGGGGGAAGCCCACTTTTCACCCAACCCCAACAACGGGAAATGCTGCAAACCTGTAGCGTAACCGTTACCAATGGCAACGAATACGGTGAATCCAGGCAAAGTTTTCCCTTATGAATTGCCGGGCCTGCTCAATTGGTTGCTGAGACACAAATGCTTTTCTGCGCTGGCTGCAAGGGTTTTGATTATCAAGATTACTCTGGGTTTGCTCAACTCTCCACTGCTCCTGAAGTACAAATGCATCCCCGTTAAAACTCAAAAGGTCGGCTTGTGTTGGCCATGTTGTAGAGTTTGTATAAACGGGGGCCAAAGAAAACACGTGAAAGAACTTAGCATTAGCATCAAGGATTTGGACATGGGACTGGAAAGCCTGGCTCCAAGGATTTTGCATGAGCACAATGACGATATCCCTGCCTGCGGAATCCTGTGGCCCTGGTTTGCCATGTAAACAACAAACAAGAAAGAATCAAGAATCAAGTAGTTCTATTCTCATCAGCCTGGGTCCCAGCCCGTGGTCTGCACATATGCTAGTCCATCAGTCCATCAGCAGAATATAGTTGAATCTTAGCATCTGACTGGAGTTTCGCCACGTTGGAACGCTGGTGCAGGTAGACCCCCGTGTGTTGTGGCCATGGTCAGTCACGCCCGGCTAAGTACATTTGTGGTGCCCGATCTAGTGGTTTGGTGATATACTGAGACAGTCTTGGTCCAATGGGTTGGAGCCAAGTGGACAGAGCGCTGCTATCCAGGTCAGGTCCAGCTTGGTCGAGCCCTTGCAGCTATAATACAGTAACCGCCCTTGTGTGCTAACATCTGCTTGGAGGACAGTGCTAAATGTCAAACTCAATTGGACTATCAGGGTTTGAGTAGTTTGGCAGGGTCTGGAATGTGTGTCGAAATCATCTATCACTACTTAGCAATAGCTTCTCCATGCTTTGCCATAGTGCAAGCAATTCATGCAGCCTTCAGGCCTTGATGGCAGGGGCAAAATCAAAATAGACGATTCCAAGCACAAAAGGAACACGCACAACCTGTTCAAGGATCGAACCCCCATGTGCCCCCAACAAAACAACGTAACAAAATGGCATGCCGTAGCATTGCATGGTTGATCCTCCTTTTCCGATCATGCGTGCCAACTGTCCTTGAGACCCTTTCTTGCATGCACTAATGCAACTTCTGCAAATTATTGCATCAGCTTCGAACCCTCGTTGTGTCAATTCCTGGGCTGAACTCCACGAGCTGGAAACAAAAGTTGGTCCTCCATGATGGAAACCATATTTTAAAAAAATACGTATTGAAACATAGTATGACTTCCCACATTAGAAACAACACTTTGCATGCATCACACTAAGCAAGCCAGATTCTTCTAAATGCCAAAGCGCTTGCCTCAGTGTGAAGCAGGCGGACGCCGAGGAGAAAAATGGACCCAGCCAAAGGACATCAAATCCACGTTTGAACGCTCCTGTATTTTGCAATGATGCCCTCGAAACACACTATCTCATCTGCATCCCAGGCGCTGCCACAACGATCCCTTGTCACAAGCACTGATTGTGGCACTGTAAGCGATCAGGTTTGGCACAAAGGATTGTCCTCTTGTCAGTCGCGAGTATGGACGCATTACAAATATTACATTAAAAAAATATATATATATTTATATGTATAGTTATCTTAAATATATATATATATGTATAGTTATTTTAAAAATAATTATGTACAGTACACTACGTGTGTGTGTGTCCACCTCTGTAACTAAGAGTTTCAACTTGTCATAGCAGGGGGACGGGTCACCACCGATACTGCCCGTCCAACGAAGAGGGTATCGGTTGGTGCTGAAGCAGTGGAGGACGCTCCACTGTGTACCTGCATCAAACGCAATGACTCCACTGGTTTCCCTTGCCGCTGTTGGTTTGTTTCCATGGTGGTTCTTCACATGATATCCTCCAAAACAGGTTTCCTTGCACGGCGTGAATTCAACCTGCCAAGTAATCAGTAACTAGTTTACTGCAGTCACGCGTCAACCTTTGTTAAAACACCTTCAAGTACTCGGACTTTTCGCCTTTCGGTTCACTCTTTCCTTTCCTGGGTCTGCTAAGTATTCAGTAACTAGTTTTCTGCAGTCACGCGTCAACCTTTGTTAAAACACCTTCAAGTACTCGGACTCTTCGCCTTTCGGTTCACTCTTTCCTTTCCTAGGTCTGCTAAGTATTCAGTAACTAGTGTTCTGCAGTCACGCGTAACCTTCTGTTAAACAATACTGTTCTGCGGACTCTTCCACCTTTCCGTTCCCTCACCTTTTTCCACTTGGGAATGGATTAACTGAAAACCAATGTCAGAGTGTGAACCGCTCAGTCGTCCCACTTGGGTGCTGGGTGTGATCTCCCGCAAGAGAGCGCTGTCCTCATTCCGGATTACCATTCAGTGATTTTCTTCCGTTCTGCACACGTTGGATTCTCTTAACGGACTCTGTTTCACTCCGGGATTCCCAAAACCCTATGCCGTCGGGCCCACGACAACATTTCCACCGGTGCATTCATGCGATTGATGTCGCATTTTGTCCAATTCCTTCGACATGTCCATTTTCGACTCACTTTCCACGCCGCCGTGCTTACGGCCATGTATATGTGCCACACATGCGACTCACCTTTCACGCCGCCGGGCTTACGGCCATGTATATGTGTCACACATGCACCTCCACGCACCCCCCCCCACCTTGCAACCGAATTCATGTTTCTATCCCACCCGCTATCTAGGGTTACAGAAGGAAATGGTACTCGACACACTTGTGTGTCGGTACCTTTCCTTCTGTTTCTCCTTTTCTACTCCTAGAAAACCGGGCGGTTTAAGACGAAAGTCCCGCTCGCTAACTAATGCATTTAATTCATTTCGGCTAAGTATTCAGTAACTAGAAGGTTTCATAACTAGTGGGCCTCGTACCACTCCTCCTCCTATTTTTCTCTCTTGCCCTCTTCTTTTGCTCTTTTTGTTTTTCCTTGTCTTTCTTTCTAAGGCTTTTAGGTGTTTAGTACAGTAAGTTCCTCAAGAGCGCCGATATCGGCACTCTGTGACACACCTCTGTAACTAAGAGCTTCAACTTGTCATAGCAGGGGGGCAGGTCACCACCGATACTGCCCGTCCAACGACGAGGGTATCGGTTGGTGCTGAAGCAGTGGAGGACGCTCCACTGTCATGTACCTGCATCAAACGCAATGACTCCACTGGTTTCCCTTGCCGCTGTTGGTTTGATTCCATGGTGGTTCTTCACACGATATCCTCCAAAACAGGTTTCCTTGCACGGCGTGAATTCAACCTGCCAAGTAATCAGTAACTAGTTTTCTGCAGTCACGCGTCAACCTTTGTTAAAACACCTTCAAGTACTCGGACTCTTCGCCTTTCGGTTCACTCTTTCCTTTCCTAGGTCTGCTAATAAGTATTCAGTAACTAGTGTTCTGCAGTCACCGTAACCTTCTGTTAAACAATACTGTTCTGCGTTCTCTTCCACCTTTCCGTTCCCTCACCTTTTTCCACTTGGGAATAGATTAACTGAAAACCAATGTCAGAGTGTGCGTGCATGTATGTGCGGCGTGTCAGCTGGCTGGCAAACAACACCCTTGGGTGCAGTCTTTTGGAATCAATCATCCATCTTTCACTGGGTTGCTCTCAGATTCTATGCACCGCGCAATCCTTGCAGCTCTTCAAAGAGCCACATTGCAGCATGCCATTGAGATGCTCTCCTTGACGTCGCGTCAATGAAGCAGGATGAACAGCTATTTCGTAGAACTTTTTGGAACATGAGGAAGGCATCAACAGCCAACAGCTGAACGGACCCTGCAGGTGTATTTAGTGGCAAATCCACCATTGACAAAACTGGTGCGCTTGGAGCAAATGAATGTGTGAACATACCTGAATGATTGAATAATGAGACATGTGCACGTCAATATATTTCTAATTTCTATATAACATGTCCCGCAAAAGCTAGCAAAGGTGGCCGATTATCTGCTCCAATAGCAGCAATACTGACAAACATCGCGATGTTGTAAAATGGTTGATTCTCAGAACGTTGAACCTGGGAACACTCAATGCATTTTGCAAAGGCGTTAGGTTAATACACGGTCCAGAACTTCCAAGAGTCTCACATGCACTGATGCTGGTGCAGTACGTAATCAGATTTGGTAGTGGCCCAACTTGCTTCCTTGAGCGCCACAAACTTGCAAAACAGCGGGAGAGCTGAAGGCTAGTAGCGATGCCCTTGTTAACTAGTAGCTTCTTGCTCCTAGTAGT
>CAXAMN010019668.1:868433-882957 GCA_963970005.1 Durusdinium trenchii
GTAGCTTCTTGCTCCTAGTAGTATGGCCAGGAGCTACTAGTAGCGTCTGTTAACTTGCGTGGTTGTCGCGGGAATTTTCAAAATAAGCGTTTCAGCATGTTCCGAAAATAGAAACTACCTTCAGAAATCCAGACCTGTGTCATATGCAAATGCAGTCCATCCCTCCCGGGCACAAAAACACCCTTTTGTCATCCGTGGTCGGTCTGGGGTCCATGGAAATCCACAGATTTGAGCTTTAAAGTTCTCAACGGCTTTCGATGCAAAACAAATGTAGCCCCTTCGGCCCACGGAACTCAGGACTAAAATTTCCTGAAGCCCACTGCCTGAGAGGTAAGCCCCTCAGCAAATTGGAAAATGCGGCGTAATGCGATGATTAATTTGTTTGCAAATTCTAATTCAAGTCCAAATCCAAAATACGAACTTCACGCTCCACCTTTCCTCGGTCTGGATCTAGACCGATCTCGCTGGGACTCCTTGTCTGCCTTCTTGTCCTTTTCTGGAGACTTCATACAAATGTAGGCGGCGCTGAGCCATCCTGATGATACCTTAGAGGGCAGTCGAACACTCCGCAATGAGAATCCATTGCCCACTAGAGCTTCAGGATTGAAACAGGAGCCACGCCGACTCCATCGCCTCTAGGACTCCAGAACATGATACGAAAACAGGGATACCTCTTGATTCAATGACCGATTAGCCACCCGACCCGACCCACCCACAAAAGCAAACGCACTTGCTGGCTGCTGGCCTGGGAGTCTGCATACAAGTCAAGATATTCATTTGCTTCGGCTGTCCCTTGGACAAACTCCACCATCTCACCATTCACAACTCCGTATAGGAATGGACCATCACCACGGTGACCACGTACCTCTTTTTCCTTGGGCATTTAACAAAAGTAAGCGCCCTGAAAAGTTCAAGGCGCTGAGGCACTGTGCGACAGTTTGAGGTCTGAAAATTGCGGCACCATATACGACTCACAAACTGTGAGTGACGTGAGGTCTGACAGTTTGAGTCTGAGTTTGGAGCTAGTTATACTAACGGACCAACGTTCTCTTAATAATATAAATATAATATATTCAACATATATTATATATATTTATATAAGTACTGGAATCCAGTTCGGACGGTCCGGAGTCTGGACCGTCTGCCTCTGTTTTCGCAGCAGCGTGCCCGAACAATCAAGCCTTCGGTCTGATCAAACCAGCCGCTTGCAAGCCCCATGAGCGTGTCTGCTGCACGCTCAAGATGGAACCTGACACTCTGGGACCCGAAGGCCCAAAGAGTTAGCGTAATTGCAACGCACCAGGCTGCCTGGGAACAGCTCCAGCAGAACCATCATAGCAATAATAGTCATAGCTAATAGAATCTAGAAGAAACAAAGATACAGCAGCAACAACGGTGTGAGTAGTGTGTTAGAACTGTTTGAACTAACTGCTGAAATAAGTACAGTGTCCGCCCGCTCAGTGTCCTGTGTGTTCTGTGCCATGTCATTGAAAATTTCAAAAAGTGGGACCGGACTACAACCCATCGTTTGGTCACGTCGCAGTGAGCTGCCCTCCTGACGGCCGTGCTTAAACCATCAAAAAGGCCAAGGTCTATGGAGCAGCGACTCAGCTAACCACTGACTCTGACCTAAGATTGGTTCTGGTCGCGTTTGCTCTGATAGTCCTTAAGCCATCAACCCTCCACGCAGGCATCATTCGATGCCTATCCCCCAAACCCCAGTATTGCTGCAACCTTTGATCGCAGGATCACCAAGCTCTCACTCAATATCCTGGTCCCGAGAGCTGTACTTCTTCAAGGGAGCGTGAATGAACGCCGACAACATGGTCTGGTTCTGGTGCGAGGCAGCCTTTGCGAGCATCTTTTCTGCTGCGGTCTTCCTGTGCTTCTTTTCCTTCTTTTCCTTGTCCTTGTCCTCCTCCTTTTCCTTCTGCCGTTTCTCCTTCTTGTCCGACTTGTCCGAGTCCTTTTCTTTTTTCTTTTTGTCTGCCTTGCTCGCCTTGTCCTTGTCACTCTTCTTGTCCTTCGCCTCCTTCTTGTCCTTCGCCTCCTTCTTGTCCTTCTTGGCCTTCTTTTCCTTGCCAGGCTCAGGCTCATCCTGTTCGGCTGGCTCAGATTCTTCCACCTTTTTCCCCTTGGCTTTGGCCTTCGCCTTTGCCTTCTCTTTGGCTTTTGCTTTAGCTGCCAAGGCTTTCGCTTTGGCAGATGCTCCTTTTCCTGGCCTTGCCTTTGCTGCAGCTTTGGCACTGGCACTGGGTGGCATTGCAGTATCCTTTGCGTCCACCTCCTGCTCCTCCTCCTGCTCCTCCTCCGCCTCCTGCTCCACCTCATCAGTGTCAGTCTCCTCTGCCTCAGCCTCAGCGCCAGCCACCTCAGCGGCGCCTTGACGTCCAGCTTTGCTTGCGTCCACATCCATGGAAGACTTGTCATTCTTTTCAGCTTCAGCTGTCGTACCAGGTGCAATTGGGGTGTCCACGTCCATCAAGGCCTTGACATCCTCACTGCCACCGTCACCGGTCTTGTGATCGCTCGCCTCCATTGCCACTGCCGTGGGTTCGGTTTCTGAAGGCGATGACGTTGGTTTCCTTTTCCCCTGACTCTCAGTAGCTTCAGCTTCGTTGGCACCTTCATCCGGCCGTGTGGCCGAGGACATGCCGGCATTGTTCTCACCTGACTTGGCTGGCTCCTCCGACTCCCTTTCAACCTCTGGGATGCTTTCGGACGAAAGCACTGCAGAAGGTCCATCCTTCACAGGGACATCTCAGTTCAAGAAAGTAACCAAGTTCCAAAGAGTGCCAGTGGTGCAGTGGTGCCCGGAATCACTAAATATATATAATATAAATTGAAATTGAACTGAACTCTGAAGTTCCGAGGAGAACATTGAACAAAAACAACTGCGTCCTCAGCGCCAGTCGCAACTTCAGGGGCTGCAGCACCATCGGATCTACCATCATCCTGGTAGTTATGGTGTGGCGGCGGCGGCACGGTCAAAGTCGGAGGGTGGTGATCAAAGCACACAAGGCATACATTCATAGTATTTACAAGTACCAACACGATTGTGGTTCAGGGCATGGCGTCCAGGTATCTAGTGTGCGGTGCAGTGCAGTGCACTGACTGACTGTGTAGAAATCGTCAATCGCGAATCGCAAGTGGAACCCCGGTCCTGTGGTCCAGTAGCATCCATCACAGGGCGATGCTGAGGGTCCGTTGCCCCTGCCTCCTTCTTGACTTTCAGGGGTGACATCGGAGTCTCAGCCATAGCCCGAACGGGAACAATCGAGGGCTCTTTCCCAATCACGGTAGCTTCAGCATTGGGATAGAGGTGCTCCACGATTGCAGTCGCGAAACTGGTCAGTGGTGAAGGACGAACCTGACCGTACTTGACTCAGCTCAACCACGAAAGTCGTTTTGCATGGCATGAATCAAACCCTTGGCCTATGATACTACGACGAAGAGTGTTCCAAATTTATTGTCAATGTGTGTGTCCGTCCCGTCTCGTATAACTGTCATGTTTGTTGTTTGCTGTCACTGTCACTGTCAGGTTTGTTTGTTTGTTTGTTCAATATCAAATCGTTGTGCCTGCCTGGGTCATTGAAGAAAGAAAGCTCTCAGCACTAGTAGCCGTGAAGTGGCACAAATTGATCCTGCGGGTGTAAAGTCAAGAACGCTTCCAATTTCCAAGAAAATTGCCAACAATATTCCAAAACAGCCAAAACACCTGGGAACGCAACAATCCGGAACCAATTTGCAGAACAATAACGGACGGCAAGTCCAGCCTGACTGTGATGCTCGTCTCCACAGCTTTCTCTACAGTCACCATGCCCGCAGGTATGAACATGACGTCACCAGTCTTGACAAATTCAAAGCTGAGCTGGGGCATAGACCATGAATCAGGAACTTCAAGGCCTTCTTCACCACTCATCTGCTCAAAAAGCTCAAGGCAGCTCTTGACAGATCGCTGCTGGTAGTACTGGATTAGCTCGCTGGCCGATGCCAAGGCCACCAAGCGCTGCCCTTGCAGTTGCAGTCTGCAAGTGCAGAGGCCCGCACTCTCCAAGCCACTAAACACAGTATTGGCCTTATTGCCGACCAGCCATGCCGTTCCAAATGAATCCAAGCCTTTCTCTAATGTCCCAGAATCATCCGATTCGTCAATGATATGCTTGATGGTCTCGTCGGGTACTTCCGTGAAAGGAATCCACTCTTTGACCTTGGAGGTGATGGTGTTTGACAAGACCTGCGCGGTCTCCTCCGTCTTGTCCAGCAGGATCCTCACAGTGTCACAGTGTCAACTTGTTGAAAACAAGCAGAATTGTGTGAATTGTGAAATGTCAAATGTAAATTGCGAAGTTCAATAAGCATGACATAGCATAGCATGACCGAACTAATACAACAGACCTCAACAGACTGTTTGCTTCTGAGCTTCATACTTCTTCAATTGTGTTAATTGTGTTATTGTTATTCTGGCGGCTAGTGGATTGAAATTGAGTCTTATATAGATTGGAATGGTCCTGGGGCATGGGCATGGGGCATGGGTCAACAAAAATATAAAGCGGAATCTCGCCAAGAAATTGCCTGCGACCAAGAAACATAGACTTGTTGTCTTTTGACGCGTCAACCTTCTTCGCGAACTCCTGTAGTGTAGCTTCGAGGTTTCCGCGGGTGGCGGCGTCCTTCACGAGTTGTTTGGACAAACCTCTCCCTTTCTTCAAGACGAAAGGGAGTGAAGAGTCCGCAGTTCCGTTGGTCAGTTCCTCAACATCTTTCACTTGCTTCATCGGTCTGCGTTGAAGCAAGTTTTTGATGGTTTGGATGATCACCGGGTCGGACGAGGACAATGTTTTTGAGAAGTTCGCTCTTCCTGCCAAAACTCGTCTGGCAGCTGCATCCGTACCGTCTTCAGTCTTCTTCTCTTGCTTTGCAGCTTGTTTTCTGAGTTTCTCAACAGCCTTTTTCATTTTATGCATATCTTGGACTGCCCTTCGCAATGATGCAGCGCAGAGCTGAAGTGCTGCACAGCCTTCCTTCAAAAGTCCGGCCAGCCCGGGCCCGCACCCAAAGAAAAATCTGTCCCTCCCCCGGTCCCCCACTACGTAGCCAGCCATGTCTTTATGTTGGAAACAAAGCACACCTGTCACCTGTCAATCTGAACCTGCTGCACGTGCTGGCTGCTTTTACGTTGTTGCATTGCTTTACCATATTTTATTACCATATTCATTATTGATTCATAGCATAGTTACTAGTTACTAAGACTAATACTAATATATTTTTATATAATATTATCTGAGTTTGCTTCTGGATGGAACTCAAAGCACACTGCCGTCCTTCAACGTGGTTTGCTGATCGCTGCACTGCGCTTCGGTCTCGCACAGATCGAACTGGGGCTGCTCCAAGCTCCAAGGCAAAGTTTCCAGCGTTATCTTGGCAGCAGCATTCTCCTGGATGTAATCGTCCATCTTGAGTAGGGTTTGAAGCTTCTCTTCCATCTGTGCGGTGCAAGGCTGGGGTAAATCGAGAGAGGATTATAAAAAGTGCAAAGTTTAAAGCAAGCAATTGACTAGTGACACATCCTGCCTTAAAATGTTGGTTATGATAACTTATGGCCCGCTAAATTCGCTGGACACCGGACACTGAACACTTAACCTACACACTCGAATGACGCTCAATGTTCAATGTAGATTCTGACGACTCACAGACTTTGTCTGGTAGTGATGGATGACATGATGGCATGATGGAGTCCATTTGTGAACGATGCCCGCCTCAGCTTCACTGTCCGCCAGCTCGTCCAACTTCAGAGCAGCAAGAAGCCGAGAACGGAACGATGGCTTATCTGCGGCTGAAAGTACCAAACAGATTTCATGCCTGTCCTCGACATGGAACATACACTTCATCAACCCTCCTTCATCACCTGCGTGCTCATCATTGAGTATCTTGTTGCGATTGTTGATGAAGTCCCCTTTGCTGCAAACACCTGGGCATGACATGGGCGGGGACGGAACGTAGTAGACAGTAGACGGCGCAGGTGGTCAGTGGTGGGTAAAAAAGAACCTGGGAAACCTGAGCGACACAAAGATCCTAATCGAAATCGAACACACATGTACACTTGTACTAATGCCACCCAGTGAGTGACCCTGGAATCTGCCATAGAAATCGGACTCTTCATTGTCCACAAAATTCCTGTACTTCTTGACGGCTTCGTTCAAAGCAGTGACTGCAAACTTTGTGACACTGGATAGTTTGATGGAGTACTTCGTTCGTAGTGCAACAAGATCCACCAACTTTCCGCCACCAGGCGGCGTGCCCTTCTTCTTGTTCTTTCCTGACAAGATTGATTGACAGAACATCACACTGTCACTGACCCGCGGTTTGGTTAGAGTGGTTTTGATATGATGGCAATGGCAATCAATGTAAACCTGAATTTGTCTTCGAGTCTTCGATTTGCGATTGAGTCAAGTCTGAGTCCATCCGTAGTAGGAATTCGGACTTGAACATGGGAACAGGGAACACGAGGGTTCGAAAGTCCAAAGGGATAGACTGTTCTTCTAATCCCATCAGTCTTAGTACATTGCCGAGCTGCGGGTTTTCTCCACACAGCTACCACCAGTTCCGTCCAGGAAGCAGCTTGCATCTCCGTGAAAGTTGGTGAGACCAACAGCGGACAGAAATTCTGAGTCCTGGATGGAATGGCTTACCTTAATGAGCGTTTGCTGCCAGATTCAAGGCCAAAAAATGCACATGCCAAATAAATTTGCCAAATTCCATATGTCCATTGATTGAGTCCATTGACTCCACGTGTTTCAATGTGTCTCTGAATTTGATTCTCTTCCAAAATGACTGCATCATCAAAGTAAGACCAAGTGACTAAAGCAGCAACCCGCATTTGAGCATCTTGGACTTGAGCCGTGGTAAATTCGTGACTTGACTTTGAAAGGGTCGACGATCTCGTGTTCCGATTCTCTTCCTTTTTGGAACGGCGTGCGCCTTTGCACACCCACACGAATTGACGCTCTTCCATGGAGCCCGTGCGGCGGTTCAGCACCTGTGCCTTGTATGATTCTACGTTGTTATGGCCTTGAACGTCTCGGAGCCATGCACGTAGCACTTCAGGTTCGCTCAACATGTCTTCCCCCCTGTCAGGGGAAGTAAACCATGCCTCAGCCCGCGTTCACACAAAACAAATTCATATGAACTCACGAACTCATGACTCATGATATCAAATACAAGGGAAGAGACTCGTGACCGTCAACTATCAACACAAAATCAAAACAAATTCATTGAAAATTGAAACCAGCCAGTCTGTCACTCAGTCAGCCAGAAAACTTTGTACTCTGCCCAAGACATCCCAACCCAATCGTTGCCAGTCGATTGGATCTGCGATGAACTTTGCTCCTCCTTGTACCTCATGACACATTTGAACCATGCCAAATTCTCCAAATCGGCTTGTTTCACTGTAGCACTGGCACACATCGTTAATCATGTAGCCTGACCTATCCTAGCCTCCTTTAGTTAGCACTTTTTCGATCGGCCGATCCAATATCTAAGTCCAGGCGACTCATGAAGATCGAATTTGCCTTTGTTTTTGGATCCGCGCTTGAGCTCCACCTTGTCTTCATGAGAAGACATCACTTTCCTGAGAAGAAGGACGCGTGGAAAAACTGAATTGATTGGTGGCCCCCTTGCTCGGCAACCCAAAGACAGAATATCCTTGAGTCGTCGGCGGTGGCAGCAAGGCGGGGTTCAATCAGCTAACCCCTGGGGCCCTGGAGCCTAAACTCGTCGATCCCGGACCCAAGCTAAAGTGGCACGACCAGGCGACCAAGGATCTGATATTCGGCTGGGTTCTGGTAAGGTAAAGCGTTAAACCACTTGATCACCACCTCATCTTTTGTGCTGCTCACTATGGACCGATGGCGCCGAGAGCATTTCAAGCAGCGGCATTTCCTCAGATACATGTGATGACGTGCGCTGCCTACAACCACAAGCACGCCCAGACCAGACCAGTACAACATTCCCGATCACTCTTCTTCCCGGAAATCTTTAATGAACCCCAACTGACCAAGACCCAACATCTACATAATTGTAAATTCAATTACAATTACCAATTGTCAAATGGTCTCAACACTTCGGTCACCGGTCTGAGGTCTGTGTCGAGTTGATGCCAGGCGAGCATCAAACAATGGCAATTTGCTTGATCTTGGATACTTATCGTCTCCAAGCAATTGAGGCATTTGTTGGGTCCTGGTCCTGGTCCTGCTGGATCCCCTGCATCAGTGGCCGGTATGATGCTGCTTGAAGACATCGCCGTCGCCCTTGACCGTCTTTGACCGTCAAGACCTAATCATTGAATAGAGCGGGGCTGGGGGTGGACACGATCAACAAGCAGTCACTCACAGCAGGTGAAACAAGTGCAGACTGCCAAGTATAAATATCAGGAGAGTCACCGAATCCGCCACTCAGGGAGTCGTCCCGATGGACCGCTCCCAGCAAAGGCTCACAGCTGCGAGTGCCCAAGCACAGGCACAGGTCAACGAAAACCGAAACCAGGACTCTTGTCAGTACCATGTTTGCCATGTGCCATGTGACCATATGTGAAACACAAAAGCACGAAAAGTAAATTCAATAAACATATGCAAATTTGTGAGTGTGACAACTAAGTCAGCATTCGGTGGGTGTGATAGCTGTACTTTCGTACAAGTCCACCAAACAAAACCTTGCTTGTTTCCATTTGTTTCCCTGCCTGAAACCTGGAAGCCTCAGAATGACCAGTCGACAAAAGTGTTCAGTGTTCAGAGGCTCACTGACTCAGTGTTCTCTTGCTTTTCCAAAGCTCATCGTCTTTCTGAGTTGTCTGTCAGTGCGACACTCTTGCGAATTTGCAGCCACAAAACAAGAGTGAAAAATTCACACTGTCGGGCGGCCGGGTCTGTCGTCACAACAAGCCACGAGCTACACACTCTCGACTCTCAAGTCAGGGTCACTGTGCTTCTCGATTCCCCGAGTGAGAGGGCGATGGAACCAAGTGCCACAAAGCAAATGTCACCAACGCTCCCACGCAGCACTGGTTGAATGAGTTTCCTGAAGGGCAGGCTCACACGACCGACGCTACCAAAACCTGACAAACCATCATGAATGAAACACACACCCGTAATCCGCCGACCCTTTGCCACGTGCAAAGGGGTGATGTCTCTTGTGCAAGGTTGCTTTCTACCTGCCTGCTTGCAAAGGTTGCTTGAAAAGATTTTGATCTTGTGACGTCTTGTGACGTGAGTGAGTCTTGTGGGTAGAATGTTCCTTTGGCGCGGCGGCGCCGCGCAGATTTTTGGGTTCGCTGACTTCACCCCCCCCCCTCCCCTCTCTCCTCCTCCCCCTCTCTCCTCCTCCCCCTCTCTCCCCTCCTCCCCTCCCCTCCTCCCTCCCCACTGTATAATACTATACTACGTCACTATGACATGATGATCATCGATGATCTATGTGATAATTAATCAGCGGTGAAGGTGATCATCCTTCCGATCCCATCCACATGTCCACAACCACAGATTCGTTGCAAAGGTTAGGTCGCGCATGCCGTGTGCCCCAGCTCAAAGCTCCTCAACGGATTCCACTTGACTCCAGTTGCGCCAAACATAACACATCTACATGATACTGATACTCCGGGCTTTGCTCTTACAGGACCTGGCCGAAGGCCATTAAATACACGGCGCACGACACACGACACCATGACGGTCATGCCATGACGCACGTCACGAAGCTTTCCAAAATTCAAAGATGTTTGTTTGTCCTGCCATTCTGCGAACGGCAGTGTGGGACACGTTTTCAAATGAAATCGGTGGTTCGCTGAAGCCAGCATTGTGCCACAGGTGCTCGAACACTGGAATGAGTTGAGCTGCCAAAAGCTCCTTGCACCGCCGCAGGGCAGGCCCTTCCCGCAATGCGAGGACAAAGACTCACTGACAAAAACATTAGAAAACAAAGCACATGACACTTCTGGTCACCGATCCGGTCCTTTGGAACATATGGACGCTGAGCCTTCATTGACCACCTGAGACCATCTGAGAGCTTGACACTCGACTCAATTCATCTCATGTCGATTCAAAAGCTCAACTACTTCCACTCAACTGCCACTTCCACTTCTTCAGGTTTCCATATGACACCACATACCACCACAATCTCTGTATGAACGAACGTGATCGTCCGTGAACGTAACGAACTTTTAACAAACTACGTTGCATACGAGTTTTACCAAGGCGCATGTGACTGATGCTTGCCAGAATGCAAGGCATTTGAGTTCCCATGTGCGGTTGGTGCATTGGATTCTGGTCGAGATTGATGGCCATATCGCTGCTTTCCAGGGTCTTTCCTGGCACCACTCACTCAGGAGTGGATCACACGCCACAACCTCCGCCTCGAGCATCAATCCTCCTACTTCTACATATAGTCTTATAAAGCTTAGCTGACCCGAGCCCTGACTACTGACTGCGCACAACTTACCTAATTGCTGCGAATTCCTGACCGAGCATTTACTGTGGTTGATAAAAAGAGACCACCGCAGTCAATGGCTTCACTTGTTCATACAAGTGGCGCACATCCTCCATTGCAAGCGCCATTTGAAGGTGAGTGCGTGCACTTGGTGGTAGAAGGTGAATGAAATCAGTGTGCGCCCCCTGCATTGCCACTTGAGCAAGATGCTTCTGGTAGTCTTCCACCTTGTTGCGCATTCGGGTCACGGGTCAACGGTCAAGGCTTAAGAAGGGACAGGAAGCCTTGGATAGGATCGGATCGAATGATCGATCGTTTATCCGTTCCTACCTGGTACGACCGCTACCTGGCGTCCGATTGTTTTGACTCATGACTCATGACTAAACATCCCTTGGACTCCTGACTCCGGCCTCGGGTTTTGGAGCCTGGAGAAACACACTTGCGTCCAGCAAAACCCGGGACATCAGCCGCCCCATGGCATCCATATGAGACAATGGGCAACTAATGTCCAAACACCAATCCTTTCGGACCTCAGATTTCACAAAGTTGAAAGTGTGGCTGTTTGTTTTAATGACCGACTTTCAAACTGCCACATTTGCCAGTGTTCAGCCAAATAGCAACAGCATCGTAACTCCGACTACGCTTCACAGGCGCTCCGAAGTTTGTTGGACACAAAGCTGCATGGTAGTCAACATGGGTTTTGCCGATGATCTTCTCGATGATGGTGTGTGGAAATCGGATTGTGCACTCATGGACCAGCAACTTTGGTTGCAGCCGGCGGGCCAGTGCAAACATCGTTGCGCAAAGCAGGGTCCACTGGCAAGTGAAACCCTCTTGCTTGCCCATGCTCGACCAATCCTTGCAAACGCTGCCGCACATCATCCAGAGGTCCATGTTGGGGTCGCGAAAGCTGTCGATGTCAACCTTCAGACCGAGTATAAGATGGCATGTTTGACGGTTGATGTGTCAGACATTCTTGCGCCTTGCGCAGTGCAGTAGTACTTACAGTCCAGTCCAGTAGTACATATTACATGGCATGGCATGGTACGTTATAATTATAGTATAGTATAGTCTAGTCAGTTTAGTCGTATAGCAGTACATATTACACATGAAAAGAAAGGTACCCAACCCAACCAGACCCTGGACCCAGCCTCTTCTCCATTCGTAGCCCTGATCTTGGTGACCAGATTTCCCCGACGAGAGATAGTCTGCACAAGTTCTATCAAAAGTTCTTCACCGATGCTTGACACTTTCTCTTTCAGACGGTCCAATTTGTCCATCAATGCTTTCTTCTGGCTCGCCAGGGCTGGGTCTGGCTTACCCTTCTGGGACTTCTTCTTCTGATTCAGCGCCGCGAGCTGCCCCTTTACCTTCTCCATCTGCGCCACAGCCTTCTTCCTATTGCCCACTGCGGCATCACAAAGTGTACGGCACTCATTCACACCTGATTTGGCCGGGCTTCGGCTTTGTTGTTTATTGATTGATGCTGATGCCATTAGATGCCAATGTTAATGAATGTTTGCATGACTTTGTTTGGCCGGGCGGGTTACCGGAAATCGGAAGCAACTTTCAATAGCCGAGGCACAGCGGGTCGAAAGAAACCTCATCATATCGTCGACAATATAGCGGGGCGGATGGGCATGACTCTCAAGAACTGTTCGGCACAGTGGGTCATAGTCACATGCGATGAGGGTCTCTGGCATCTCTGGAGGTGGTATACCCTTGCTCAAGCACTCTCTGCAGCATGCCGTATACGCTTGCTGCATGCACAGTTCAGCACCACCCAAACCGCTGAACAAACTGAACAGCTTGATCTTGCTCATGTTGTCGCGCATCCTCTGGCGGTTGGCCGGTGGTTGCAACGCATTCAACCCATCTTCATCGGTCTCCATATCCCCAAGTTGAATGTTTGCGTCCGCTACTAGCTACTAGCTACATACTACACACCACGCTACACTGTCACTGCACTGCACTGCACACGCAATCTTTGTAGTTGAACAGTTCAGGTCTACAGTCTACTCAACCGCAGCCTACAGTTCATTTCTACAAGACAACATGTCCTACAATTGCAAGCCAGCTGACTCCTAACTCGTGTTGTCCCAATACTGAAACCAGTGTCACAGTCACAGTCCTTGTCAAACCTTCAATGCCGTCCTTTTCAAACAGCCTGTGCACATACGTGAAGTGAAGGCCAAACAACTCATCCCAGCTGCGAGGATTGCCATCAGCATCCTTCTCACCACAATCACGCTCCCTGGAGCGCAGCTCCTGGACGGTGAAGTCCCATGTCAAATCTGGTTTTGGTCTTGAAAAAAAATAGCTCATTGGCCATAGGCCAGGTATATATAGATTAGAGTTAGAGTAGATTACAAATGAATTCAACAAACAACGGATAAATGCTAGATAAATAGATGACTATGATGATATTGATGATGTTGATGAGATTTGATTATGCGCTGCTAGTTAGTTAGTTAGTTAGTTAAAGTAAGTAAGTAAGTTAGTTAGTTAGTTAGTTATAGTTGTTTTCAAAATGCAACATGAATATGAACTATGATCAATTGGGATTTGTCGTCTGACTGAAATTAATCTTCAGTATAGTATAGTATCAGTATCAGTAACATAACCCAGGCTGCAACAGTGACACCGAAAAAACAATGGAAGCTGGCAGCTGGCGGGCAGAATTCCTCTTCAACATAGTCTTGACTTGCGGCCACTCGTCGGACAGGGGTTGAGACTTGCTCCAAGGCCGTCGAAGGCTCATGGTTGGGCTCATTGTCTGATCCTGGGCCTGAGCTGCCTGATTCTGAGGCGGAGGATGCGGGGGAAGACCCTGAGCGGTCTGATTGGTGTGTTGCTTCTGGCTCATCGCAACTTGGAGCAGCCTTGGCTTTTGCTTGCTTGCGTGCTTTGCCTTTGGCTTTTGCCTTGGCTGATGAGGCTGTTGGCACTGTTGGTTGTTCTTTCTTTTTCCCTTTCTGTTTTGCCTTGGCCCTGGCCTTGGCCTTGAGTGTCTTTTTTGCAACCTTCACCTTGGCCTTAGGCCTGGGTTTTGCTTTCGGCTTGCGAGTGTTTGGTATAGGTGGGGAGTGTGCAGGCATCACATCAGTTGGGTCATCAGCACTATCACCACCTCCAGCTCCAACACTTCGCTGCTTTGGCGACTTGGTGGTGCCCCTACCCTTCATCACCTTCCTAGGCTTGGTAGGCTTGGCCTTGGCCTTCTTTCCCTTGGCACTGACACGAGTCCTAGCCGGCATGGCAAGGACGGGTCCCCTGGCAACAGGTGCCTTGCAGCACCGTTTGCCAAAACTAGAACGTTTGACACAAGACACAATGACACAATGAGAACAGAATGATCAATGATCAATGATTTGATCCTGATGACAGTTATGACATGTACATGTGTGGGACTGTCCTGTCTGGCACGATCTTGAGCAATCGGTCGGAAATCCACGTCTCGCGGTCTCTCGCGGAAGATCTAGCAACTCTGACGACGTCCGACGACCCTCCAGCAACTCTCCACTAAGTAGCTCGGGCCCAGTCAGTCACTTTTACCGATGAGGGTTTCAGGGCAGGGTCAGGGTCTATATATATATAGAGAGAGTCTAGGAGTCTAGAGTCCCGGGTTTAGATAAATACTTCTTTACTGCTTTTGCCAAGTCAAAACTCAACGTTCATTTTGCCCTGAGGGGTTTAGGGTTTAGGGTTCTTGAAAAGAAGTAGCCTCCACAGCCTCCACATCAACATTGTTGATGATTCATCAGAAATGGTGACATGGTGACCTGGTGAGAAATAGATCCCCAAATGTTTCCAATTTAATGTCCAACTTGACTTGACAGACTTGACTTGGCTATCACCATTTTCAAATTGGATATATCTCCAATTTCTCCAACTTAGTCTCCAATTTGGCTATCAACACGTTCAAATTGGAGAACTCTCCAATTTCTCCAATTTAATTTCCAATTTGGCTATCCACACATTCAATTTGGAGAATTCTCCATTTTCTCCAATTAGATCTCCAATTTGGCTATCAACACATTCAAATTGG
>CAXAMN010019668.1:882967-897763 GCA_963970005.1 Durusdinium trenchii
GCTATCAACACATTCAAATTGGAGAATTCTCCAATTTCTCCAATTTGGTCTCCAATTTGGCTATCCACTTGTTCAAATTGGAGAATTCTCCACTTTCTCCAATTTGATCTCCAATTTGGCTATCCACACATTCAAATTGGAGAATTCTCCAATTTCTCCAATTTCATTTCCAATTTGGCTATCAACACATTCAATTTGCAGAAATCTACCATTTCTCCAATTTGATCTCCAATTTGGTTCAAATTGTAGAATTCACCAATTTATCTAATTTGTTTGCCCATTTGGCTATCCACTCACGTTCAAATTGGAGAATTCTCCTGTCTCTCTGCTCTCTCCAGCTTAATCCCCTGTGTGGCGATCCATACGTTCAAATTGGAGAAGTCTCCATATTTTCTCCAAGTGAACTCCTGTTTGGTTATCAACACGTTCAAATGGAAGATGCTAAGCTAAGCAAACACATACAAATCCCGCCAGCCTGCCTTCCTAAGCTTGAAGCCTTGGTCGGGCAGCCGGGGCCGGGTGATTACTTTTCTTGCAAACACAACTCAACTGCTCAAAAACGCGTGACACGTGACACATGCCACGGTCGCAGCAGCCAAGGTTTCAGGTGGCGTTGTCAGTTTCAGCCCCACCAACGCCAGCATCACCCGGATCCGGTTCATTTCTGGTTCTGGGGCTTCTGCTCCGATCTTGGTCTCTGGCCTAACTCGCTAACAGCTAACATGTTTGCTTTCTGTGACGGTGTGACTTGAAGGAGGTTGGGACCGTCGGACCCAAGGAAGAAAATAAAATGACAAAATTGGAATGATAATGGAACTGGGTGTGTTTGGGATATCACAACCCGATGCTATCACCCATAACAGTGAACCATTTCCATGATCCAAAGCCGTGGTGCACTGTGCACTGTGAACGAATCTTGTTTAATCAACAATTCGCTATGAGATGACAAGATGCTAGCACCACTGGCTGTGCTGGTGCCGGTGTCGATGTCGGCGCATTTGTTTCTCCATCAGCTGCAAGTCTTGTCGCTAGTGGCAGCACCTTGCGATCCTCTTGTTGTGTAGCCAGCTCCCGCAGAACCTTTGTTACTGCGAATGACTCTGTGGCATCAGTTGGTGCTTAAGTTCGCGGAAGTAGGCAGTGGACCGTGGACATGGACGTCGAAGCGCCAATGGAAGTGAAAGCGAAAGTTCAAAAACAAAACAAAGCAAAGGGCAAAAAAAGCCAGCAATGGCACCAAAGGACAAGGAACAAGGTTTTCCACACGTTTCTGCCTCTCAAGATGCCCATCCAAAAGAGTTTGGTTCATTTTGGCCAAGACCATCATGAGGGCAAGCATCTCCAAAATGCACTTCTGCTCAAAGGGAGGCGTGGGTGCTTCTGGCCGCGTGTCCATTGTAACGTACTAAGTAACCACGGCGTTTGAACTCTTTGACTGCAGACTCGACTGAAGATGCACATGATTCACCCTTATATGTTTTGGTGGTGACTGTAAAAGAGTACAGTGTACATGTACAGTAATCATAGTCAAATCTAATCAAAGTCAAAGTGCAAATTTGCAAAATGAAAAAAGTTGAAGTGGAAGGTTCAGCAACAGAAAGTGACATAACGGTAGCCGCAACAGTAACTCCGGTGGTAGCGACAGCGGAGATGGTAGTGGCAAATGCACGTTGCATTTGACATGTCCAAGCCTGTGTCGGAGAGTCGGAGGAGTCCAACTTAGTCGGCTGTCCGATGATTGAATTCTAACGGTGACACTGGCGCTGATCTGAATTTGAATCCAACATGGATTCTGGATCAAGGCATTGACAAGTGACAGAACAACGAGACAAAATCAATAGTAGTAGTCAAGATGCCTACAGGACTACAGGACCAGATTTGTTTCTTTCCAATTCCAATCCACTCCAAGATAAATCAAGTCTGCCACAAAGCTGCAAAATTGACAACACAGCAGCGGCGTATGAAGGTTCAGACCGTTCAGCAGCTTGGCTTGGCAACAACAATTGTTTGACAAGCAGTGACACGGCTTAGCTTTCCTATGCACACTCAATCTGGTTGCCGCACTTTCCTTGTGCTGAACTGCTGAACAGAAGCAAACCCTGACAGCTATGCTGCTTGGCCCAATGCTCCTGGTAAATCTACTTGATCACGTGAGCTGTCAGCAGCCAACGCTTTTAGGTCGTCTAAGGTCTTCAGAGAGTCGTCGTCCGGTGGCATATTACACCTCCAGCAATGTTCCTTGCAAGCTGCGGCAGCTTATATAAGTGGATATGGACCGGACAGCTGGCTAGATAATTTGAACCTAGATTATAATGTGCCTGCCGTGCAGTGCAGCATCACACATATATATATATTATGGCCACTGCCACAATTGGCCAGATTTGTATGGTATGGTCACGGTCACGGTGAGTCTGGTAACGGTATAGGTATGGCACGGGCTGGACGATCGGTTTCCTTGTGACAAACACGCAGGAAAACCCACAATGCCAATGCCACAATGAAACAGTTAATGAAAACAATCCGACTCTGACTCAAGTCAAAGTCAAGTGTTTATTTTAATGAATGAGTGAGTGGAGTCCAGTGTGTCTTCAGTTTGTGTATTGACAAGGGTCCTCTTTACTCCCAAACTTAGGCGCATCAATGCACCATTGTAGAAGACGACGGAGGGATCGCTCCTCTGTGGGCATGTTGGTTTGGATGCTCTTGTTGCCTCAGCAGCAGCATGGAAACACGGCTAGTAGGTAAGTACAGTACAGCTTAGTGCAGGTCACAGCTATAGAAGGCAAACCTTGCCTTGTCACTTGTCAGACATCATCATTAGTGTTCCAGTGACCAGTGGTCCTTATTCGCGCCCGCCATATGCCATAGTCCATAGACTTAGACTATCCTAAACCCTGACCCCAGCCCCAATTCTACAGTTTGAGATTGCTTGCAAACAAGCTGCAATTCCCCTCATGCACTGGGCAAGCCACTGTCCATGATGGTATTCGCTCCGGGTAAAGTATACTTTGATCATCTCGAAACTTGACAAAGAAGACACCAAATTCAAAGGACTTCGGATGTTGTCCATGCCTTCGGTTTGGCTGCTGTCGTCTAGCAAGCGCAGGCATACGAACCCTGGCTTCAGCCAGCGCAGGCACAGGTGGTACAGGCGGTGGCGGTTGCTCCGGTGCTACATTTGCGTTGTCCTCGACATTTGCCATGTCTCCAGCGCCATCTTCCATTGCCAGCACTGCCGGCAAAGCTACTGGTGGCGGTGGCGCAGGCAGCTGTGCTAGTTCATCATGTTCATCCCCAGAGGCCCCAGAGATGCCACAAACTGGATCGTCATCAAGCTCCTCCTCTTCACCACCTTCGCCCTCCTCAGCCTCCTCTGGCGCTTCATCATCTTCGCCCAGACCTACGCCATTGTTGTTGAAAACGCCATTGAAGGCTTGACAGCTTGAAGTTCGAATGGAATAATCACACACATATGACATATTACATATTATTAATTACTATTACTATATAAATATATATATTATTAAATTATTACATAAATTAAGGAACAACATAAATGAACAAAATAGTAGTTATAACATTTCAACTGCCCTTGCCTTGCAAGTCCATGGCTGCACTTTCATCTCCAAGTCCTTCATCCCGCACCATATTTCCAATGTCGATGCCACGTGCACCGGCATGCTTGTCCAGCAAAGACTTGTAGAAGTTAGCAGCTTTGTATGGTGTTATGTCTGGCAGCCTCAGGTGAGGGACTTGTTCAGCACCGACAAGGTCATGGTCGCTGGTCACTACTTAGTGACTAGGAGTAAGTGCTAATCGCAAGTCCTGGCAGTCCGCCCTGGCCCTGGCATTCAAATTCTGAAGTTTCTAAAAGTCACAAAGTTATGAATGCAACCATAGGTCCGTTTAGGTTTATGGACACGGCGCAATCAATATGACATAATATTATTAAGCAACCAGCAACCATGGTAACTATGACTATGACATCTTGAACTTCAAAACAAAGGCACCTTTCCAGAGGCGCATGTAGCAAGGCCTTATAGTACGACTCGCATTGGAAATGATAAATGCCTTCCACACCGCGGTCAAATATGGCTCGATGACATACCAAAGCAAGCAAATACAATCGACCTGTTGCGTTGCCCTTGCCATAGAAAATCTTGTCTGATCCTCATGTGGCAGCAGTGCCGGAACAATGGATTTGTGGTCTTTGGTCGGGTTGACGGTTGGCTTCAAAATGTCAACGCTGACTGTGCTGTGCTGTTCTTTGCTCTTTAAGACTCTTTACTTTACTTACCCTACTGGTTTCCTCTTTACTACGTGAGATGAGACTGGCTAAACCGCATGAAGGCATTTAAGGCATCATCAGAAATTTGAAAAGAGCAAACTGAGCAAACTGATTGAAATTTAGTCAAAGAATCCAGGCAAGAAAGGAGGATGGTCTTTCTTCTTTCGGACTGTGCTTGAACTCTTCTGAGTCCAGTGATGACTCTTGAGCGTGAGCATCAACTCAAAACAGGTTGCTTGTTCCAAAGGAACATTGGACCGTCTGGTGAAAACACTCCATGGAAACTGCAGAATCATATTGATCCGGATATGTTCCAAGAGCTGCTTCGACAGCTGCCAGGCTGTCCCATGTGGCATGTTCTTGCACGAGTCGTATTCTTTGATGAATCCCATTTCCACCAGTTTTTCTAATGCATGACTCTCAGACACTGAAAGCCCCAGTGATGACTGGAAAACGCTGTGTCCTTCCACGGCTCTCTCCTCCAAAAAGGATTGGACCAACTTCCGCTGAGCAACAGAGTGCAATGCCCTGCGCAGTTCTCCTGGCATTCCAAGAGCGGCAACGTCAAGTCAAGTCAAGTTCAATATCCAGAAGTCCGTGTCCTCGGACCGAATACAAAGTACATTTACAGTTACATATTCATACTTATGCGTTGGGGTTGGGGGGGCACTGAAGTGAGGTAGGAAGTCTGATGCCAGGGTGATTGATGATAGAACCAATGACTTGTGCTGGAAACTGGAGACTTAAAACTATCGAGACTGGAGATGTCCTTGGTCAAATTCCACCTCAGGACGCAATGACCATTGCTTCAGGTTCTTGATCAGGGTCCCCGCAGACACAGCTACCTCAAAGTCTCAAAGCTTCTATCTATTGTCCATGAAGGTTAACAAAACAAGTACAAAACAAGAACAACTGAAATCTGAAAGATCGATGATCGATCAGCAAGAAGCTTCGGCAACAAATCGAGCAAACAAGCGTTAGAACCCGATGGTGCATTAGAGTTCGGCAACAGTGGCAACAGTCAGTCAGACAGACAGACAGAGTCGTCGAGTCGACAGTCAGTCACAATTATTATCAGCAAAGTTGCACTTGACAGGAGCTCCACCATGAGGACATCAGAAGAAGATTGGCGATATACCTTGATAACCTGACATGCTCGCACGCATCAAATGAATTCCGGCATTGGCGGGGCACGGCTGGGCGCTAGATTCATGAACAGAACATTGAACCATTGAAATTGAATTTGAACAAATAAACCGAGGTGGTGGGTGGCAACATGGACTCTTGAAAAACTCAACGACTCAAGTGACTCAAGACTCAAAACTCAAAAATACAGATCACAACAATGTCGAATGTCTACTAGGCACTCCATGAGCATCTGGGGAGGGGCTCGCCACTGAGTAGAGTCGAACCGAGTAGTGCAAACCATGTAATCCATCAACATGCTGGAGAGGCCGCTTAAGCATGTGGGGGTGTTTGTGCGGGACCCTAAATAGGACAAGGTCATTGGCATCTGCACAAGCTGGTGGCAGTGGCACCGGGGTCACCACTTGAGCGTCTCCAGCTTTGTCATCGTCATCGGAAATGTCCATCACTGTCACCCCCTCCTCAAATTCACCAGCTAGATGCTCCAAGGAAATGCACTTCAAAGGTTTGTACTGCTTCCGCGCGCCCTTCGTCACACCTGCAAGAGGTTCTTCACAAGGAGCAGAGACCTCACAACTGGCACTTGATTGAAACTTTCCTAGCAAATCGTCCTATGTCACACATGTCGCATCGAGACATGGCATGCCTTTGGCCCAGTCATCGCAAAGCTACAAAGAAAACGATACATTTTTTGTTAACCACTTGACCAGACCAAGAGACCAATTTGGTGAAGACTTTCTTCGGCAAAGAGTAGAAGGCTCCAGGCTCACACACTTTTCGAAAGTGATCCAGCAGCAGAAGCTTCATTGGTGGAATGCGTTGCCGCTTCACTAGGAAGCTTTGCTGCCTCAAATGATCAGCTAAATGAATGACACGACACAATGGCTCAATGAAACCAAGGCTGCAGTAGTGGCAGGCACTGCGTGCAAACAACATCAACTATTAATCAATCTGAATTTGACTCTGACTGAACTTCCAGGTCCCACCTAAACGACCACACCCTACCTTGATCTCCCAATTCCAGATCAATAAACAAGAGCAAGGGGCTTCTCCCGCCGCAGCTTGTCCGCGTCGCTCCTAGGCAAAGCTTCCAATGTCGTTGCTCCACGGGAAAATTTGAATGTTGAGTGGTACAACAAATCCACCAATTGCGCGTGGGAGATGCGCGAGCTCGGTTTGCACAAAGGCCCACCAATCAACTTTGCAACCTCTTCGGCAACAGCAGCATGTGAATCCAAGCTGTGATGTTTAAGCGCCAGATCTTGCATGGCCATTGGGGAAGCGAAAAGTCGTTCAAAGGCTGGAATCCTGGTCTCTGTGCTTATATATGCTGCACTCGAGTTGGGGGCCTTTGCCTTGATCTGCGACACTGTTCTGTGCATGCCCTGACACAGGGTTTGTATGGCCAGTGTCCACTTCTATTCCTACTGCTCTTTAGGTCGTTCAGGCTTACTTACTACCACCCTCTTAGCCTTAACCTAATAATAACTATATTACTAATTATTACATTACATTACATTATTACATATTACATATTACATATCATATATATTTTGTATTATATATACTATATATATATATATACGTTACGCTGGCTGCCGCGCATGGTAGGTAGGGTAGACCGGGTAGACCATAGAAAGAGAAAACAACATACTCAGTCCAACAACGCGGGCCAGTGGCCAGAAACAAAGGCTGCTACTGCTACTGAAAGTGTTTGCGGAGTCGCGGGCAATCAACGGAAGGCATTGGCGTGCTACTTAGAGCTCTAGCACCTTGGCACCTACCAAAGACAAGCTGCCGCTCCTCATCCTCCTAAGCCCTGTTAGTTGCGGGCAATCAACGGAAAGCGCGCTGCCCATGGATCCTCATCATCCTCCTAACTCCTATCACCCTCCTAATCCCAAGCAATCACCGGAAGGCATGCTACCTAGAGCGCCGGTCTTCATCCTCCTAATCCTATCCTCATCCTCAGTCATCCTCATTCCAGATTGCGCAACCGCACAACTACAAAAGCTGGTATCCTGCGACGTAACGACATGGTTTACAGTCTTTGTGGCTTTGCAAAGCGCTGAGAGTCAGTCATAGTCAGGGTCACGGTCAGAGGCATAGTTTAGTTTATAGAAAAAAATAATTAGTAAGAGTACAGATAGGCAGGCTTGGCTAAGCGGCTAATTCGGCTGAGTTATAAATAGTCTTGGCCTGGCCTGGCCTAGCCGGCTGATTCATACATAGTCCGTGTCCGTGTGTGTGTGTGTGCTTAAGGCTTTTTTAAAAATCCGAATCCGGTATACCGGTATATAATAGTAACATTAATCATCATTGTTAATCATTAATATTAAGTTAACAGTTAACAGTTTAACTATTAACACAGTAACACAGTATAAGGTTTATTGTACTTTTACATTGTATGTCGTATGTGCTCAATGGCGCTCAAAGGCTCAAAGCCTCCAAAAAAAATGGCTGAAGTATAACGGTGGATCAGTTCTTTGCCTGGGAGCGAGGGGAGGCCGGGGAGGGGAGGGTATCCCTTTACTAAAACTTGCAAAACACTAAACACTCTGAACTCTGAACTCCAAATTCAGCCAAATTGGCTTTCAGCATTTCGGCACTGCTTTGGGCCTTTGGGTTTAATCCAGCCTCCGTTTGTTGTTCGTTTGTCCGCATTTTCAAATCCCAATCCAGCCTCCGTCTGTTGTTCGTTTGTCCGCATCAGCTTCAATGCACCCAGCCACTTGCACATAGGTGCCAGCGTTTCTCTTGGAGTTCCAGCAACAAACCTTAGTGAACGCACGCTGAGCATGTTGACCCACAGTTTGACAGTCGGAACGGGCATCATGTGAGCCAACTGGGCAGGCATGGAAGTTTAGGGGGGCTCGGCTCGGACAGTCATGTGAGCTTCATTTTGAACTGGGTCAGGGCTGGGGCTGAGCGGCTGAGCGGGTGCTTTCTCACGGGAATCTGCGACCAAGTCAAGTCACTGGTCAACAAATGGCCTCAAAGGAATGTCTTCTGAATCGTCCCCCTGGAAGTCATAGCTGCAGAATCGCTGAGTCATGCGATGGCGTCGACCAAAGCTGGCGGTAGGAGACTTGTCTTGCGCCTGAAACTGTGCCAGAACTTCAATTGCATGGCGCCTGGCAATCTCCTCATTGTCCAGTGCCAAAGCGCAAAGGC
Organism: Durusdinium trenchii; assembly: GCA_963970005.1. Classification (NCBI taxonomy): domain Eukaryota; class Dinophyceae; order Suessiales; family Symbiodiniaceae; genus Durusdinium; species Durusdinium trenchii. Next base: position 891,576 of record CAXAMN010019668.1, read on the forward strand.
GCCAGGGTAGGTGCTCCCAGCATGATGTCTTCACCTGGAAAATCAGACCGTTGGCCCTTGGCCCTTGGCATGTGTTTGAATGACTCATGACTCATCATCTGGAATCTACGAGGCTGCTTATTGTCTACAAGTCTACAAGTCTGTCACGGAGTCGTTTTGCTTTTCAAGTCCAGCTTGACTTCGATTGGCTTTAACCTCTCACGACACTTTATATGATTGGAAAACAAACAGGCACCTTTATCTCGGTGAGGACTACATCCATAGCAATGTGCCACTCAGAAGCCAATCTCATTTGCTGCTTCTGGCTTTCCAGTGAGCAAAGCACTGACGCAAAATCACTGCTCGCCAGCAGTGCAACCTGATTGCAGGATTGCGCGTACAAATCAAATCCGATTGTTTCCTCAAATCCCTTCACAAGTGTTTGTCAGTCTCGAGTCACGAGTAGGCTGGTGAATTATAAGTCTTGTTAGTTGAAATAGATGGCGCGGTGTCGCATCGGGTGTTGGAATGAAATTATGGGAGCCACTGGAGTGGGAGTCTGGAGTCTGAGTCTGGTCAAGATGGTTTAGACGTTGGCGGCTTGCAAAGGCTTGTTTCAGTGCAGCCAAGGCTCGTTGGAGCACAGCTCATGGAAAATGCCACCAGCAAATTCGCAAGACCTTCTTCCCTGCATGACACAGTTGTAGAGTTTTGCAGGTGTTGGGGAGCTCAATGTCGACCGTTCATGGCCTGCTTGATGCCGGATTACCCTATCGATAGCTCTTCTGCGCACATTGCCCGATGCTTGAGATTCTTGGTAGGGTTGTTCATGGCATGAGCAAGAACCACACCAACTGGAAAATCTCTCACAGGTCCCAATCACAATGATGATAAAATCCTGATTGGCCAGAAGTTCTGCAACTCTCAATCTCATCTCACATTACGGTAATCACGCCGCACGCCGAAACAATTGAACAAACTTAAACCAGCAAAACAACTTGGGAGACGGGAGACTTCTCATTCTAGCCCTGTCGGACGCGACCCCACAACATTTGTTCGGACAAGACCAAGTTGCAAGATAGCTCCAAAAGAAAGGATCCTTGACGGCCTGGTCAAAGAGCCTCAGCGTTGCAGTTTTGGTTTTGACTTGATTGCCATCTTTGTCTTCTCCAGCAGACGCATGTGACAAATACGCATCCATTGACCACATCATACGCAACGGTCCTGCTCGGCGCTTCATGGCTCTGGCTACTTGAATCAAAGAAGACCATCTCCACATGATCAGACTCCCGCCCTCAAAGCCTTTGAACAACGTCGAATACTCTGAGTCAGAAAAGATGGTGGCACGAATTCTGTCCCTGTAGTGTTGGGTGTGTAACATGTCCTGGGTCAAGCGCTACAAGTTGCGATGCCGTAAAGAATCACAAACACGCTGGCTTTGACCGTCGACCCCACAAGAAAGTAAAACTGACTTGAATTGACTTGACCTTTCCGATGATTGACCAGGACCCATGTCAACGGATTCCAATGGACCAATTCCAATGAACAAAGCCCCCTGCCAGCACCATCGCCAAGTTTCAGTGCAGGCTTTCAAAGAAGACTGGAATTCGTTGAAAGCCTCCAGACGCTCTAGGACATCCCCAATGATATTGTCGATCAGGTGCTTGGGGCCTGGCACCCACAAACAGTTTGGCAGGTGGAAGAGTAGGGGCTCACTGATATCATAGTCATCCGGATCATCCGCTTCCACAAGCTGCAACATTCCTGAGCGTTTTCGGAGCTGCCCCACTGCCAAACCAAAATCCCTTGCCCTGGCCCTGATCAAGATCAAGGTGACGTGACCGACCGAAGTAGAAGAGTACCACAAGTGCATTGGAGATGAATCAATAATCAGAGAAACCAGAGACCCGGTGACCCGATGCAACCAAACACAAAGTCAGGCCAGCTTCCCTTTCAGTCAAATTGATAAAACTAAAACGCAACTGCTGACCTGCTGCGACAAGTTGCCTTTGCTGTGTTGAACTGCTTGCTTCGCCATTCTGTTTACATCAACTTCTGGGACCTTGGTGGTGGTGGTGGTGGTGGTGATGGTGGTGGTGGTGGTAGTACTTCCTAGTGGCAGGAATGAGAAGGACTAGATCTGGGATCTGGCGTGTGTTGTGGTGGTAGGGGTGGTGGTCAATCTACGTTTGGGTTGAACATGTTGCCAATCTGGCCAAAATGCATCCAAGAATTTGGCTTCCGTCCCATAATCTGCGACAAAAGATATGACTCGCCGCCCGTAGTCTCTCATGTTCGGCAGCCCAATGTCCAGCTTCAATGACTCCACAAATGCTTCAAATTTTCCGGGTAAGGCTGAGTTGCCTGCACCTACCAGGCCAGTAGGAAGGGCCGTGGTGCAAAGAAGCCCTGCCGCGTTGAACGTGTTCCAATCAAAGTCCTTTCCCAGTTCCAGAAGCGTGGTGGCATCGTTCATCCTAATGCTATCCTCCAATGTCATCATATAGTCATGGCCACGTTGCATGCTGGAATCTGCGGATAGGAAGTAAAAGCTCGGATTCCCTGCGTTCCGATCTGCAATGTATGTTTGACGCCTGTTGAGCATCAACATCACCTAAGCATCATTAATGTCATCAGTCATTAGTCATCACACCGAACATCAAACCAAGAGTCGTCGTGATGAGTCCGTGGCCAACGCGTTATGATGGTAATCGGAATTGGAACCGTGGTAAGCCGCAGCCGTGGTATTTATATATCCTAGTCCGACGTCCTATTCAATATTCTATCTAAAATTGAACCACGCCACTGCACTTGCCACTGACTGCCTGGACTGCCTCACCATAAATTCGACCCTAACTAGGTTGGTGTGGGATCGCGTGCTCGCTAGTGCTCGCAGAAGGCTGTTTAACCAATCCGTCCTGCTACTGCGTATTCTATTCTATTCCATATGTTTGCTACTTTGCTACTACACTTACTATAGGGCCAAGGAGGATTACCCACGATACTACATGGCACGCGTGGGCTTGCTATGGCTTGCTGGGTTCCCTCAATCCGTCCTCATCCCTCATCTCATCCTCGACAGGATCGCGGAAAGTAGCGCTGAAACAAGTTCCCAGTAATTGCGCTTAAGCGTCGCAGTTGCCGCTTGATGCAGCCGACATACGCTGTCCCTCAGCTTCCCTCATCATCCGATTGCGAATTGAGGGTGGGTGGGTAGTAGTCAGGGTAGAGTGCATCATTCACCTAGCGTTCGAACCGTTAGTTCGGGTCTTATTTTAGATCCAATAGCTGCACCGCACCCAAAATATAGGGGTCGACGTCGTCGGACGGTCGTCGTCAAGGTCTGTTGGTCAGTCAGCCAGTTCAGGCTTGGACTTCCTTGACTGACTCGGCCCTGTTCCCTGTGCCACTGTCCCATCCCAATTTCTCAATCATACAGAGAAGTCGAGTCACATCCAATCTCAATCTGAATCGTGAAATTGTGGATTCATGTGGAACCGTCATATTTTTGAGCTGCAGTTGCGTCTTCAATAGCTCTGCAGATTCTGGTCCAAGGATGATAGCACAGCTGCGAACAAGACTTTCAGGCAGCATCGCCTTAGATATTGCAGAAGCCTTTTGACCGTCGTGTCGTGTCGTGCTAAAAGCTTGGAGACCAAGCTGCGTTTACCACACAGCTTGCAGCATGGCACTTAAACGCCGGACTTGCTCGAAGCTAGTAAAGCCACACAAGCCCGAGCCAGTCAAACGATTGGTCCATCTATGGTTTACTGGTCTATTGAACTATTGTTGAAGTAGTACCTGGGCCTGGACCTGCGACCGTCAGATTAAGAAAAACCTAGTCACCTAGTGTCACCCGGTCACCCAGTCAAAGGTTTTCAACTGCCTCAAGACCAAATGGCACTGTGTTTGAGCATCCTGGAGGCAAGCAGCGACTCCAGTAAGCTTTGCAAACTGTAGAGCTTTCCGCTCATGTTTTGGTCCTCATGGATGTTGATCTCCTGGGCATGACGTGACAGTGGCACAAAATTCAACTCCACATAGCTCACTGCCGTGGTCACGTTCTAGATCCATCCACAGGACATAGCTCATACACCGTCTGCAGCGGAATTTCATACTAGCTAGTAGCTAGCAATGCTATTACCAGCCCGGTCCCACATGGCTGCATTCCCTTCAGAAACTTAATCCCGGGTGCCGGTCCGGTCATGCTCCTGTCCGCCGTGTCCTGTCCCCGTCATTTTGTTCCCAGCCAGCACGCCTTGCATTGATTGCCCCGTCGCCGCTTCTGTGGTGGTGGTCCATCAACGCTCCCGGAATCTAGGATAGAAGCCAATGCAGCAAGCGCGATCTCCGCTTGAACTGTCTGTTTGGCATTTGCAATCTCTTTCACGGCAGCACGGATTTGCGAAATGGCTTTGAGCGCTTCGCCCATTTCACCCACCCGTCACGTGTGAGACTGTGGCTGTGGCACGGCAGTGGTGTCCTAAATCTTTGAAAGTCTCGTTTCTTTTGGCATATGGTTTTCCACTGAAGAGGGAATGGCCATCATGCATGCCATGACTGGGAATTGGCTTGGCAACTCATAGCCACTGGGTAGTGACGGGTGAGTATAGTTTTTGGTGTTGGATAGTTTCATAATTGAAATTGAAAAGTGACGTTTCCCATTGCCGGCGCCTGTCCGAGCAAATCATTGAGGGAACGGAGCTGACAACATCTTTGCGAGAAAAAACAGTTTGAACACACTGGACACTCATTCCAAACCCATCCCATCACTCTCTGGGACTGCATGCATTCATGTCCCGTTAGATAGTGTGGTAGTGGTGGTAGTAGTAGTAGTAGTGGTGGTGGTGGTAGTAGCAGTAGTAGCAGTAGTAGTAGCAGCAGCAGCAGTAGTAGTAGCAGTAGTAGTGGGAGTAGTGGTGGTGACCAACCAACCTGACCCGCTGGTTTTCACGCAATCCGCGCAGTTTAGGGGGTGCCAGTGCCACAAAGATATTACTGTAGTTGAGACTTGAGATATTAAGACATAAAACTCATAGGAATCCCCAAGGTCCTTAGAAGGCATCATTCACGGCTACCATGGCCTCGCACAGCCTGTCACCTGTTTGCTGTTGGTAACCTCACTGAGGTTGGATTCCGGGTGACTTTAGGTGGGGGTTGGTTGGTTGGCTGTGGCTCTTGACATTTTGGTATCCAAAAGGCCAGGCTCTAAACCTGAAGATTGCCATTGCGACCGTTGCGGCCAGGGAACTTTACTTTGACAGTTCTGGTGCCCCTCCCATCCTCATGTTGTCAACAAATCTTTGCAGAGGTAGGCCCAGAGTCTGAGTTCAGAGTACGATAATTTATGTGATTTTTTTTTTATGGTGCAGTGCAGTGCAGTGCCGCCCTAGGCAACCTGTTGATATCACAAGGGTGTCACAAAGCAACGTTTTGGGTCGGTCTTTGATGATCTTCTATTTGCAGCGCTAGTTGGGGTAGATAAAGGGAAAGGTAGTGTAGTAGTGAAACGCGTGCTAGGCATGCCCCGCCGATCCTCATGATCCTCCTACCTCCTGCTCGAACGCGTTGAACTGGTTAGTTAAGCTGTTAAGCAGAAGCTAGATCTACATTCGGCCCACGCCCACGCTGCCAATCCTCATTGTGTCCTCGTACTCCTCTTTAAAACCTCCTGCTCCTGAACTCCGGGCCATCAATGGGATGCATGTTACATTAGAGCACGCTCCTCCTCTTCCTCCTCCTACTCATCATCATCCTCATTCTCATCCGGGTTGCAAAACCGCGACAGAGTCAAGTGCATCAGCTGGCGGGGCGGAGGCTGTCCAGGTTTGTGTAGTCTTGGAGCGCAGTCGCGCGGTCAGTCATCGTCGTCGCAGTAGTGGTAGTAAGGTAGTAGTAGCAGCACTAGTCGTCGTCGTCGTGGCGGTGGTAGTAGTAGCAGTCGCAGTAGCAGTGGCACGAGTAGCAGTCGCAGTAGTGGTAGTAGATAGTAGGTAGTAGATAGTAGGTAGTAGGTAGTAGGGGTAGTAGGTAGTAGGTCGCACCGTCGCACCCGTCTAAACCCATGGTTTTCACTTAATTATTGTACCGTGGTTTCTGGGGGGCCACAAAATGACGTTGAAACGCTTATGCACATGAAGGCCCACCCCCGCGCAAGTTAACAGTAGCGTCCTTGCTCCTAGTAGCGATGCCCTTGTTAACTAGTAGCT
>CAXAMN010019668.1:897773-920205 GCA_963970005.1 Durusdinium trenchii
TCCTAGTAGCGATGCCCTTGTTAACTAGTAGCTTCTTGCTCCTACTACAAAATCAATGATTGCAAGCAAAGTCTCATGTCCCGCAAGAGTTCCAGTGCTGATTCCCAGGCCGCTCCCTTCTTGCAGGCAGTGATTGCCGAACTGTATGCCACGACGTCTCCCATTAGTTCTTGAGCCTTGGAAGGCAAGCCGCACAAGAACCGACTATAATACATAATCAGGTTGATGGAGCAGGCTTAGCAACTCGTTGCTGACTTGAAAGCCTAAATTTGAATGTCCTAGCACTGCTGGAGCAGTCCTCCATGTCTTGCAGGATCCACAAAGCATACTGCCAGTTAGAGCATTTCGCACAAGCGCTGATGGCAGCACTGTTGACCACGACGTTTGCTTGAAGCCTGCATGCTGGGCCGCTAGGCAAACAGTCACAATAGCTTAGTTCCTGACCTGCAATGCCTAAAGCCTTAAGCACCACAGCTTCCGTGGTAAAACAATGCCAGCAAACCCTGACCTTCTGCGGTGAATGTCTTCAAGTAGGTCCAAAGCTGCCAGCCATTCAGAACCCTTTTCACAAGCACTGATGCTGGCCTTGGACGCGGGCACCAAATCAATTTATGTATATAAGATGATAGCAACATAGATGTAGACAAACTATTTATTCTAATTCAAGATCGAAAATCAATTTCCGTAGAATAGAATAGATTATCCTCTCCTGCGCTGATTGTTGTTGCATGTTGTATTCTGCCATGGGCTTTGGATGCACACAGCAGCAAATCTGATTGTGAATGGTCTCAGGCTTGCGCTCCCTGCCCCTGTCCAAGTCCACTGGGATAGAATTATAAATGTCTTGCCATGTCTCGGATAAAGCTACCAGTAACTAGTGCCAGCTGACACATGTCAGAGAGATTATGCTATGCTACAGCTGCCATGACAAAACTAGATTATACGTACATATTATATTCTCTGAAAATGTGCGCAAATGTTTGCAAATCAGCTACCGGGTGGCTCCAAAGGTCACCACATCAGGTTGGATAAGCCTTTGGTGCATGGAAAATAGCACATGCAAAGCACCAGCCCAGTCAGAGATCTTCCTCAGCTAACCACTTAAGGCACCTAAGGCCAACATAGGCCAGCACCAATCAAAAGCAAAAGCTTTCGAACTGCATCACATTCGGAGTGCATGAGTGGCTTGTATAATATAATATATATATATAAGTTAAGGTAATATATATAAGGATATATAAGGTGTTTGGCAGTGTTTGGGCTCCCCTTCATAGCGCACACTGGGGCTTCACCCAAGCCATGAAAGAGTCTATACAAACCAATTGACACTAGGTGAGCATCAGTGGGAAAGAAACACACTCAACGGTTTGCATATGCACATAAACGGCCTTGTCATTGACTTGCAATTGCAATCACATTCATAAAGGCGCAACATGAAGAAGCAAACCCAAACCACAGCTCAGGCTTCTCACAAGAACTGATGCTCGCATTGTAGGTCACCAAGTCTGCTTCAATGCTTGTTCGGCTCATTTCAGCTATGAGTTGGGCTATCAAATCTGGACGCAAGGCCCGTTCGCAGGCGGTAATGCTGGTGTTGTAAGAGATGTTGTCCTTGCAAGTTGTAGCAATGAAGAATCAATCGTGATGAACGCAAACTCCTATCTGGTGAGAAACCTCAACCCCCCGCCGCCCGCGCGATCACCTCAAAGATCTAATATACGGCAATTATCCTCTTTGCTGGGCCAACATTTGTCGCAAACCTGTTTCTTTATTGTCTGCAGTATGACATGACACGCGTCCGGCTTCAGGTATTTGTGCTTCATCTCAAACAACAAAGCCAGCGCTTGCTGCCACAAATTGCTGCGACCACATGCATGGATACCTCAGCAAACATCGGCACCCCAAAGAAAGGAACGCACAGGCCGACAGCAAGCCTTTATCTCCTCTGTCACTACCGGCTCACTTTTCCTCATGTACCCTCATCCAAGTGACTGGAATTGTAGGTAATAACGTTTGGTTGTAGGCGGAGAGTTCGCATCTTGGCAAGAAGATGCAAGACTTTGACCCACCTCCCAAGGTTGCCCATATGGGAGATCAGCTGCGTGTGCTGAGCCAGGCCACCAGCGGTCATGACAAGACTCTGCTTGGCTACAGCATCTTTGCATGGGCTTGGGCCAAATGTAGGACTCTGGATGGTGCAATTGGTCCAACCTTGACCAAGCAGAATCGTCTTGCTTGTGGCTGACCTCTGAAGTGTGGCCCTCAAATTCAATCTGTCCACCCTAATTGGCCAAACTGTGGTGCACTTTTTTCTGAGCAGCTTCTCAGCTCTTCAAAGGAGCTTTATCCTCTTTCTTCTTCTCCACCTAATGTTCTGAGCCAATCAAGCCAAGTCGATTTGGTCAAGCAGCTGTGAGCCTATTATCGAGACGTGCGCGCCTTGATGTTCGACCCAGCGATGGTGGTTCCTGGGAACTTGCACGGGTGCCTTGTTTTTCTTTGGGAATGCCCAAGATAAGCTCAATATGTGTTCTATCCCGTTGTATCCACCAATCCCCATGGCCTTCTGCCGTTGCTACTTTAGAGTGATCACCCGAAGCAACCGCAGGACAGGAAGCACAATGGGGCTTGTCACTTTTGTTTAAAAGGAAAAGATATAAGCCACCAAACACCTTCGAAGCATGTTGGGAATTCCCTCGTTCCCTCAGGCTCCTGTCTTCTTACCATGAAGCGCTTTCGCTTTTTCAGCCTAGGCTTGATGGGTTTGGTTTGGTACTGCTCACCGGGGTGCAAATCCTTTGCCTAAGGGCAGGACCTGTGTTAGCTTCACAATCTGGACAACATCTTGATCATGCAAAATATGATCTTTGCCACACACCTGTGCGCGCCACGCCATCAAGCTCACGGTAGCATGCACAAAAACACATCATCATAGCACAAGTACCACAAACCTGTGGTTTCATTGAGCAGTTTCAGCGCAGCAGGAACTGATCTCAGACCGATCTCCGAGTTCTTTTCTCTGGTCTGACATTCCTTCTAGCTGCATCTTTCTGCTGGCAACGCAAGCATCCTTGTCTGTCGGGCGCATCCCTGCCTGTGGAGATTGCTTGACGCTGCTGCCCCAAACAAAGGCATGCTTGAAGTCTTCCAGCAAGGATTCTGAGAATGCTAGGCTGCTAGACCAACTGGAATTGGATGAGTGAGAATCTGCATTGGGTTCCGTGACAAACTGCAGTCTGATTTTTGTGTGCAGTGCGTTCTGACTCCTGTGACGAATGCAAGAATCCTATGATTGGCATGAAGCTACCAAGCAGCTGTGCAGAAGCAGCACGGCATTCTCAACTGTGAATAATTTATTTCCTCGTTGAGGGGTGATGATGATGGGATCCCGAGCAAGACGGCAAACACCCAAGTAGAACGCATCCACATGAAAGTCAATTACACAACTAGGCTGCGGCCCTACATTAAGAATCCCTACGGCCCTATGTGGTCCTTGCAGGGGTCCACAGAAACGCCCGAAGGCTATTTTTCTGAAAAACAACATCCAAGCCACAGAGAAGTCCGGGAATTGGCCCTTCTTCTTTGTGTAGACCCTGCGCTGCACCCAATACTCAATACTCTTCATTTCATTTCGGAAGAAGTGGTCCCAATGAAAAATGGGGAAGAATGCTGGTGGGAGCAGTACAAGAAAACAGCAATCCTGACAATTTCCATCTCATCCCAGAGTCTTCGCAAAAGGTAGTCCTGAGTTCAGCTTCCTATTCATTCGGTATGTTTATTCAGTGGCGATGCCGTGCAACTGTGCAACGTTGAATCCTAAATAATCAAATCATGAATCATGTTTGACACATGATGTTAAACCACTTTTCATTGTTTTGCTTGTCCAAGGGTGTTTTTTTCAAATCAAATTTGCGTGCTTAATTGAGATTAAACTACGATTTTCCACTACTGCTACGGCGACTACGGCGACGACGGCGACGACTACAGTGACTAGTGCTGAAACTAGGGTTGTTTTGGGGGACTCTCTGTCGAAAGTCCACCAGGTCTTCCTTAGAAGGAGTGAATTTCAAAACCCAACATCACAAGTACCAATCTACAAGTCTAATCACAGAAATACATTATATATGTATCATAATGTGGTTTTTCCGCCTCGGATGGTCCGCTATCACCAAGTACCAAGGACTGAGGACACGTAATAAAAGCTAACAGCAGCTAGCAATAGTTAATAAGTAAAATAGATTTATATCACTTTATATCGTTTGATATCACCGAGCTGCGTAGTTCCACTTGTTTTGGACCTCGCGCCGCTAGCTTCCATAGGAAGCACGAGCACACTTGGCCGAACACTATAGTTTCCTCACACACCATCTCTTCCTCCAAGGAACCGAAACCACCACTGATTGTGGTCGTCTGGCCAGTTCATCAATTTCTTCCAGTTTGAGCAAATCAATCCTTGAGATACTGCCAAAACTTTCCTTGAATGCAGTACTGTAAAATCATGATAAAATGTCCCAAAGTTTATTTTTTTTTTTCGATCTTCTTGGTGTCACTCAATAGTTGACTTGCACCGCTTGCTGTTAAACTATTATGCCATCATGGCCAATGGCATGCCGTGGTTTCTTCTGGGTTCTTTCTTGTTGTGTTGCTAAACTTGTCCAAGGCACTTGTTATACACATAGATGCCTCAAGTGCAGCACTATATAAATGAAACTCCAACTCCAACATTCCTCCTTGACCGTCACTCGTTGAAAGCGAGACGCATTTGCAGTATTTTCTGTTGCCGTCGATAACGTCTATGAACTCATCGACTGTGACGTCCTGCACCCGCCGCAAGAGTAGAGGGCGGGGTAGTGTCACCGATAGCCGGTCAGGGTACTCCCCGCGGGGCCGCCTTGCCGCCGCAGCGCAATTTTATTAATCCCGAGTCTTCGAGCATTTATTCAAAACGGCTTTGTTCACATTCAACTATATTGACATATATTGACTATTATCTGCATATGTGCAGTAACTCTTTATAAATTTATAAGATTAATTACAGTATACTACAGTAAATAAAACCTCATCTCATACTCACTCAAGATCATCGTTCGCTTCGGAGTTAAAATTTGATTGAGAGGGGTGAACAAAATGATTGGCAGATTTGAGGAGGTGCACGCAGGAGTCAGTCCCTGCACGAAAAACAAGAGAGAAAATGGATTTCATCCCACGGACGAGGGAGATCTGATTGTGGGGGGGGCCCAGGCGAACGATGCAAACCACTTCAACCACCAGAATCAAGTCAAATCCCGTCCCAATGCTTCGTGCTAAAGCAAAGTAGTTGCTGAGGCAACCTTTCGTGATGAAGTCTAGTCCTCGCCTCGCGGACCAACACGTCCGCGTTATGCATCTTGTACCTGCAATAATATGCGCGTTCACCGACAAAGCGCCAGGAAACTAACCGCGGCGGTCCGTATTGAAAATGTACAAATATCGGAGGACTGAGGCCAAAGCTGCTTGAGGACGGTTGCACAAACCTCCTCATCAAAATGGTTGAGGGGAACGGTGGCCTGAAATTTCAGTCCTCGCACAACTGGGAAAGCCTGTAAGCATGAAGGCATGGCAGCCAGCATCCGTGCAATGACAACCCTCTCAAAACGTATTGAGGAGTTGTTTGGCATCTTTCCACCACCCAGCCCGGTCCTCCTCCTTTAGTGGGACGCACTGTGACATCCGGAGGTTTCTTGTTCAGCCTGATGCCCACATTCTCCAACTCCTGCAATGTACTTCAGAACATTTTCCAACGAGCACTTTTGCTCAGGCTACAATGCCTGACACCGCAGAACAAACGAAGGAGTTGGGATAAATGATATGCATTGATTTGGAATTGCACAGCCGCTCCTTTGTCAGCATCTCTTTCTGAGCATCATCTTTGGTGGGATCCAAGACCTTAGTGAACCGGCCTTTTCGATGAAGCAACGAAGCACCCTTACAGTAAAAGCACACTTCTCCAGTGTCTCCACTGGGAACTGCTTGGCCGAAGCGGCCATGAGAATAATGTCACATGATTTCGCAGTTGCCTGGGTTTCACAAAGGCTCAAATGTGAGAATCGCCCTGTCAAAACTCACAGCACCAGAAGTCAAGTTGTTCCAAGTGACGATAACCTGACGTCCTCGGCCTTTTCCAGTAGAGGCACCTAAGACATATTATAGCTCAAATTAGACTGGAATCATTGTGCTGCTTTCCGGGCAAGGTTTGAAGTTGCAAGCAAAATCTCGCAACTACGGCATGAAAGGTCCAAGGCGTGCAAGCCTTGCAAATGATAGCACACCAAGGCTAGAATCTGCATGTATGGGTTGCAAAGTGCACCGTGCAATTGCTACCTGGGGCTCGTGCCAACAATCAACCCAGGAAGATCTAGGAGTTGAATTCTAATCTTGGCCGCAAGTTCTGCAACGGCATGTCAGCGGCAAGCGTGTCTGAGGGGCCAGCATCATTGTAGTAGATCACACCAGGTATACATGTCAAGGTCGTGAACCTTGGACATCAACAAAGTTGCACGATAATGCACGATACACTCTATATAAAAGGAGCGACTCCTTCATGCTCTGCAATTGCACCACTATCACCAATGCTCGACTGATCTGGAGAGTTTTGGCAAAACTGAGGCACGTGCTCATATGCGGCAGCTTCAGACCTTGAAAACTGCCCTACCTCTCACAAGTCCAAAAGGGGAGCATGTTCACTGCTTCATCAACTCCCCTCAGATTGAAATTTTGACCATCCTGGCTCTGAGATGCTCTGAGTCTGTAAGGGGGCGGTATTTATCAAAAGTAGCATCTCTTGCACGTGTTCGCTCTTTGTGATTCGACACGCAAGCCATTGCGATTTTGACCATTGTTTCCTGCTAGCCCAGCCAGGTGAAAAACAAGGACTGCCAATGCAAAACAGTTTTGGCATGGACGTCCTCATTTCCGTTCTTGCGGCTAAAATCTGCCACAAAATGGGTTGGAGGCCCCTGGCCTCCACAGCTCCCAATGTCCCGCTTGTTGTGTGAAAAGGATCTACTATTGTGTTACGATTGAAAGGGCGCCCACGTGTTGCGGGGTATGGCACAAATGGAGACAAACAATAAGAAGCTACAACCAAGATTTTGCAAATTCCTCAAGGTGCAAAAGTTCAAACTAGTTTGGAACTCCACTTTGCAAAAGTGCCTTTCAAACTCTGAGCATTTGACGAAACTTACATGCTGATCTTCTACTGAGAACAAGAACCCTCTAGTCACTCTAGTCTCTCTAGCTCTCTTTCTCATTCTCTCTCACTCTTCTTGGTGTAAAACATATATAAGGGCCGAACTGAACGCCAGTCAAAGCAGTCAGCAAGGAGGACTTTCCAACTGATGGAAACCCTACCAGTCCAATGCGGGCGTCCCCGATCTTTTGGACCTGCCACGGCCATTGATTCCACTGATGTGATTCATGGTCTTCCTGGCAAGAATGAATTACACAAACATCGTGACAGCGAAGGCCCATCTGAACAACCACGTCCATTTCCATGGTGATATCGCTCAACCTTCAGTACCAACTGCCTTCTAAAGGCCACCATGGACAACCAACATATTTTCAAATGGTCGCCTCAAAGCCAGCAACCTTGCCACCGCCTGATACAGAACCAAGGCATGAGCTCGTCTGTGTATTGCCAAAGGTCAGCTGAAAAGGGACGAACGGTGCTGAAGCCAGTCCCTGAGATGTGACGATATATATATATATTTATATATTATATATGTTTTTTGGAGGGCCCGCCCGGATTTAATTTGGATTGTTTGTTTTCTTGGAGCTGTTTTCTTCTATTGCTATTGGCATCAGATAGCATCAGAACCCGCACAACCGGCGATAAACTGCAAGCAGGCAGCCTGCATTGAAGCAGGCCTACCCAGCCCAGTTACAAGAGCTTAACCGCTTTGTTTTGTAGCGTGAGCCACCACTCCCACTACACAGGGTGGACGGGATTTTCACTTGGCCAATACCTAACATGGACAACCAGGCCTCCAATGTAAGGTCCAAGCATCTGCCTGTTTGGTGTGTTATTACCTTCTGTACAACTACCTACCAGTCCAACGCTCCTATTGCTGGGTTGCAAGCTGTGGGGCTCTACTGCAAGATTTACAGCATCCTGGAGCTGCGCAAGCTTTCCAACGTTGTGTCTTGGCAGCTTGGCGGTTGGCTGGTTCGATTGAGATTTGGCAAGGCAGCAAGGTGAGGCACACTGTGACTGATGTTGCAACAGCCTGCAAGGAAAAAACGGGAGGGAGCACTGGATGTTTCTCGCTTGGAGATTCATAGTAGAAGCTCAGAAAAAGTAAGGCAGTGCATGTATAAGTATAAGCCAGAAGCAAAGTGTCGAGAAAGTGGTGTTGGACCGCCTTGGCCACCGGACACGCGAAGCTGTTCCATTTCGTCGGAGATTATTGACAAACACGAGACTTGGCCAGGCAATGCCAGGCAGCAATGTGGGGCTGATGCATTTGTAGATGTAGTCAGTGTCACCACTAGCATAGCAGCACAACTTGGGCCGGACAGAATTGGAGAAGTTATTGGGTTTGAGCAAAGCTGGTCTGAAAGCCGGGCGAGCTTGCAAAGGTCAACTGGCAAGAACCTGGTGCCCCTTAGCACTCACCATTGTGGGTTTAGCAGGTCCTTGGTAGACATGGCACAGCGCCCTCCCACGCAAAGAGCACACAAATCGCTTCAAGAAGCCGGTGGAAACGAGGCAACAGTAGCCAACAAAAGCCAACAGAAGTTGCAAAAAGGCAGCCGCCCACAGAAGTTACTAGGAACCATCGAAAGCCAACCCATCGAAAGCAACACAATCCAACAAAGAACTGCAACAGAAACTCCAGACTCCAGACTCTCCACAGAGTGTCCCCCTCCATTACAGGAAATGCACCGTGGGGATCCGTGGGGAGCTTGAGCCTGGGCTTCTAGATTCTGCATAAAGGACTTGAAGGACTGAATACATAAAATGACTCATGAGTTTCCACTACCTCTACATGCGTAAACAGCAAGACTACAGGCACCTCAATTATATATAACTATGTATGTGTATATATACATTTGTTTATTGACCATCTGCCAAGTCAAGTGTGCTATTTGGTTCGCGTGTGTGTATCAGAATTATCAGACCGGCATGCACTAATAAAGCCCGCCCGAGGATTTCGAAGGCAAACGATGTGCTGGACACAGCGCAACTCTGACAGTGATTGTCGGTCCAACCTCCTCCTGAAGGCTCGAGCATATCCCGCTTCAGCTTACAAAGCTTTGCTTTCAGCCTAAAGAGTCAACGAAAGCTCTTTTCAGAGTCATGACAACAATTTAATCTTCAGGAAACACTTAGTCACCTGTTTGTTCATTTCCGTATCTTGGCTTGTCGATCCTAATGACGGTTTATTTGGCCAAGCAATTTAGCTAAAGCCATAGCAAGTGCTCCGCGCATGCAGTTGCAGAGCGACGATTCGAATACAGCCACGTGTTGCACGCTTGCCTCCACAATCTGTGTCCCACCATGCGCTAGGCATCTGACTCTCCAAGATGCTTGGCAGTGGCCTTTCGTCCACGTGTTGGTCAAGTGAATGGCTGCATATCACCAAGAAGTGTGCCTTTAATAGCGTTAAGGCTAACTACACTACACAATTTAAAATTTGCATCACTGTCCTGTCGGAACGTATCTAAAACATTCTAAAACATTCTGAAACTGAAACACACAGCTTCCTAACCCCAACAGAATCCAACACTTCTTAAGAAGAAATGTGTTCTCCGTGTTCTCTAGATTGTTGATGTCAGCAGCTAGCGCCTTGTTCTTCTGTGTCCGAGAGATTTCCAACTCGATTTGTTGGATCCGTTCCAAGGTTGAGCCCCCTGGCAGTTGGGGGGCACAGGAGCCAACAGAATGCGAAGACATTTGCTTGTTCGCAATTGGAGCGAGCCTCCTCCCGCAGACTGGTGCTTGGCCTTTGCCCATCCTCCTCCTCCAACACTACTTCCAGCCTTGCGAAGGATGCACCAGCATGGTCGAGAACAGCGATTATAGTGACTAGCGGAGACTAGCAGTTGCAAAAAATCAGCTGCGCCTTGGCTGATGACGTTGAAAAAGATGCCATGGCCCCGGCTGGCCCGTTTGGTGGGTTTACTAATTTACTACTTGTGATGCACCCTACGGTGGCTGTGTCTGAACTGAACAAAACTAAAGACTCAGTGAAAAGCTTGTGTGGCAGCACTGTAGCACAACAACCATGAGACAAGACTAAGACTGTACCGTACTGTCCATCCAACCTAAACGAAATTAATATATGTGCATGTTTTTGAATGGTCAACAACTGCAAGTGAGAGCCTGTCTTCTTTTGACACCCGGATACAAAAAAGTTTCCGTATAAGCCATTATACCATTGTGTGCTGAGTTCTTGCGCAACGCAAGTTCAATGGAAAAGAAGGTCGCAAGGGCAATTCTTTTGTTCGGCTCAGCATCGACTGAGGCATCAAGCAGCCTCATACATCCCTGGATAGTTCCACACCGTGGCAGGTGTTGGCTTGAACCCCATCCTCTGGTAGAAGGACATCGCCTTGGCTGTTTTGTGTTGAGGCAACACTGGAGCAGGTAGAAGCATACAGCATATGATATGCATATGGCGGGCACCGATACCATATGCAATATAGTTATCTATATAAGTTGTATGTAGCCCAGCATCTCCTCCAGGACCTAGAAAGCCTGGTTAGTCGGTGTTCGTCCACACTCAAAAACGTCATCGTCATCATTAAGTACTAGCATAGCCAGCGGGATACTGTTTCCTTTGTTACTTGGGTTCTCATTTACAGTAGTTACGCTTACAACCAGTCCGGCAAGAAATGCAAGGGCCTCTGGACCATGAATTCCGTTTAAGAATATAATAAGATCTGATAAAGAAAAAGATGATGTGCTACAGAACAGGGCTGATTGCGCACCCAAAACGGATAATAATTTGGGTGTACAACTACTTTCTTCCACCAAACAGAACTCCAGACATGTTCCCAAAAGTTCTAGTCAGGGAAAAATACACTACACTGTATGTCGATGTTCTTTCAATACTAGTGATCATATAGTACGACCTGGTAACATGATCAGTGATGCCCTAGGAACAGTAAAGTTCGTGAACTGGCAGATTAGGTGGGGCATGGATTTGACCAAAAAGGTTAATACTGTAAAAGACGGTGTTCACTGGCTAAAACTCAGGCATCTCTAGACTCTAGACTCTGAGCAAATCAATGTCAGTACACTGAAAAACTCCTACAACACAAAGCTGGTTCCGTATATTGTAGTGTGAAGATGTGTTGGGATGTTTTATTTTGAGTATTTGTGATTCTATTGTGACATGGTCTTTGGATGCCCTAGGAAAAAAAGTTCGTGAACTGGCAGATTGGTGGGGGCACGGGTTTGTCCAAAAAAATTAGCCAAAAAAATGCATGGCAACACATGAGCCCACATGAGCAAATTGCATTTATATAGCGTCTTTCAGTCTAATATATTCCAATGTTCAACTACAACCTTTCCGGCTGTATATTTTGCTAACACATGAATCAAGCTGCACAAATTGCATTTATAGAATTAAGGTGTCACCTGTAAAAATAGCCACTGGTCTCTGATAAAATATATGATTGAAGATGGATACATAATTTGAATGAGCCGGCCACGCCAGGATTTAAGATAATGTTCACATCACATTAGTATTAGAAAACCACGGGTCAGTTATATATAAACAAAAAATACTGGCTTGTGAAACCATGCAATAATAAACTATTGTCAATGGAAAACTGCTGTCTTAAAGTAGGCTGACATATAGCATGAGCCAGTAATAAACCGATCACTTTTGTGAAACAAATATGCACTGAATGCTGCCAACTATAAACAGCACACTCTTACTCCTCTACCCCCAAAAAATACACCTGCTTTGTAGTAGATTGCAAAAAAAGACTTGGGCTACTCCTCTACCTTTAGAAACACAATTCTTTTAAACATTCAGAAGTTCCGGCAAGGAGTACCCCTTACGAAGACCTAAAACATACGATTATAATCGATTATATATATAAACACCCGTCAAAAATGTTTTTATTAAACGGTTGCGATAATAAACTTAGCTTACTCTTCTACAATGAAAAACATGAGTTTCCAGTGGTTGCAAGAAAAACTTGACTTTCTGCTATACAAATATTAATATGGTTTTGAGTTTATGTTACGTAATTATATAAATGTAACCAGTAGGCATCAATAATGAATTTGAATTATATACCTCTCTGCAATATGAACCTACTTGAAACCTTTTAAACATAGTAAGGCAGCATCTTCATGTGCGTCTCCAAGCAAAGTGTGTTCTTCGGTAAGAGTCAAGGTTTAGGGAACGGAATCAACGTAGTTTAAGTTAAAATTCAAACTAACTAGTTACATTTTCTCAGCAAAACCAAAACTTAAACCTAGCTCGAAACAATCAACGTCTTTAAAACACCCTTCTTTTGAATCATCAGGTCCTGGCAAAGAGCACCCCTTACAAAGACCTAAAACAGCCAATTGTAAACACTGCCAATAAAAAAAATTGCTTCTTATCAAAAGTTGGTACAAATAAACTTAGCTTACTCATGCTTACTCCTCTACAATAATATCCTGCTTTTCTAGTTGCGATAATAGATTTGACTTGTGCTATGCAATAATAAAACTGCTTCAGTTTATTGCGTAAATATATAGATAAAGTTATATAGTAGGCATCAATGATGATACACTCCTGTACAATAGTAAGCCAGCCTCTTTCCAGATTGACATTAGTTCTTGAGTTGCCTTTAAATGTTTGATAAGCTAACAATAACCAAAAGCTGCCATTATCCTCCTAAGGTCTGACGTAACTTGTTGCGAGCCATGTATTATATATATACTGATGTATGGTTATGCGGGTGTTTTGCCCTACCACGGCTTGGACTTTTTTGCATAAACACTGCGTTCGCGCATGAGACAGGCAAAGAATTACAATACTCTAGGAATAGAAAATGAAAAGCAAACAATGAATAAAGGATGAATAATTCCTTTCAGTTTCCTTTATTTAAATTTGATATTACTATTCCTTGCATTTTCCCTTTGAACAATGATTACATAATTATTATCATTTGTCTTTTAAAACATAGCACTTCTGCTCATTTTTTGTAAACAATGCTTGTCAAATATGAAACTTGCAACCTGTGTGTCATGCTGAAATACATAACACACATGAACCGCACAAACTGTGGTAGGGCAAAACGCCCGAGGAACCATATGTATATATATAACCATTTACGATGAGCAAACTGTTTGCCGCAGACTTTGCGCTAGTGTGTATGTTCTTGCAATGTGAATATTACATACCGTGGATGAGCCGGCCTCATACCTACGATGCCCCCACTGTAAAATGATGGCCCAACCCCTGAGCTATATATACATTTGGGTCTCTTTTGCACGCCCTCCATTTTACGGAGACTCGTTATTACAAATGTTGAAACCTACCCCAAATTGTGCCAGACAAAATGAGAGGATAGGCCCCGCTCACCCATTTTACAGTCGAAATAATCACGGGGATGTTCGTGCTATTTGCGTTGGTTAGCCCGCAGGGTCTTCTGCAGGGAGCAAAAATTTGAAGTGTTTTGAACACTGGAAGCTGTCAGAATGGGGTGTTGAATGTGGGCAATCTGAAAAGGCGCAGGGGATGGGCGCTCGGTTTTTGCTCGAAATAGCAGCCCTTTTGGCATCACCAGCATGCGAAGCTCCTCTGTTACAATATCATACTGCAATATCATCACAGAAGGGGGAGGAGTCTTCGATTGATACTTCACTGATTGCTCCCGCACAGATTGTTCAAGCCACCCCTGTGCTTCGCAAAGCAAATTCAAGATATCAAATAGACCTTTCACCAGGCGACCGGCTCGTTGCAAATCTAAATCTAAAGCAGTTGGGCGCACTGTATGTAGTGTATATTACAACGTCGGGTCTCTTTCGGCTGCACCTTCGGGACGGAAACAATATATATAATATATAAATACGTAAATTGTGTCCGCTTTAGTGCTTGCACGACAATTTGGCCAAGGAGCAGCTTCATTTTCGGAAAGGCAAAACCAGCAGAGTTCAGGAAGTGATGCTTTTTGGCATTCGGCCAGCACTCGTGACATTATCACCTGCTGCCAAAGGCCATGCACTCCACATACTGTAAATGTGGCAACGGCATTGTGTTGAGGAGCAAGTTGGAGTACACTGATAGTATACTGGAGTATGGTCAATGACAGTCGTCTGCAAACATCCAAGCCAGTTGCCAACAATGGCATCATGCATGTGCTATGAATATACAGTAGTAGATGGACTGGGCTTCATCTTCCACCCAAGTCAGTTGGGTCTGGGCCGTCTAGGTATAACATCTTCTGGCTTGCGATATTTCATGAATATCACAATATATATATGTGCGACGGCATTTATTTGGTACTTAGCTCAAATACACTATCTCTTATGTGGGGGCCCTATCTCGTTTAGACTACTTAAGCAGGAGGTCATGTCACGGTATCTCGTTCAGACTACTTTAGTAGCAGGTCACACTATCTCGTTCAGACTACTTTAGTGACATCAGGCAAAAGTATCTCGTATATGTGGGGGGCCCTATCTCGTTCACAAGCGAACACTGATGATAGACAAACAAATAGAGCCTGCCGTAGACGACTTTAGTAAAGCCTATAAAAGTGGTTGCTCATATATATATATATACACATGTGCTAAAAATAATAAGTATTAATCGTATCTTATCTTATATATAGTGGTATTATATTGGTGTGCTGGTTGCTGCTGGCGTGCAAAAGGGCACTGTTGTTGGTATGCTTTTCCAAGACCCGTATATAATCAAAGGAAGGCGCAAAAGCATCTATTGATGCGGAGCTGCTCGGCCAATGCCTTTGCCAGTCGCAGCAGGCGAAACGAAGATGTCATTGAGAAACCCACGCCACGACTCCGTATCTCCAGCATCCCGTGGCTGCAGAACCAGGTGGGCTGCCCCCAAAAGGGTGCTACCACTGTAGGCAACCAGGAGCTGTGCTCTCCTGCACGACGGCGTGCTGCTCGAGCCACCGAGATTTGCTTTTGGCTCTGCATATGCGTATTATTCAAATAACCTACCATATCTTAAGAAATGCATTTGTGTGTGCTCACTGCCAAATTCTCACTCTCTCCCTTTCACTCACTCTCACTCACTCGCTTGCTAAGCTGGATCGCCCAACACTAGCGAGCAGGCACCAAAAGGATCAAAATATATCTTTGTCTTTTGTGCAAAAGGCCACCCGGCTCCATCGGTGCGTCTTGCACTCCCCTCCATGTGCAAAGAGATGCCAAACCTGGGTGGCTAAGAAAAGATCACCAGGTTCAGTGCAACTGGCTCAAGAATCAACAACCACTTGTGTGCATCCATGGTCATTGGACAGCTAGTTTTCGGTGTCTTTGTTGAAGCCGAGCAACGGCCTCAGCTGCTACATCAGCTTCTACAAAAGGAGGTGAGCCTCCCGGAATCCTGAGTTTGGCCAAAGGGAAGCAGAATGACCCAATAGTGATGGACCTACAAGTGATGGCCTCCAACATAGAAGTGATGTCCCATCATGCTCTATCTCTCTCTCTCTCTCTGTCTGGCTGGCGCCAGCCATCCCGCAACAACTCTATGTCTATGACTCTATGTTCAAAAAATATTGAAAGCTCCTTCTAGCTACTAGTTTTTTGTTTCCTTTTCGATCCCTCTTTGTGCGGTCACAAAACTGGGTCTTGCGGTACTCGCTGAAGAGCTCTTGCCAGTTCGTCCGGTCGTAATGTGTAGCAAGTCTCACAACCACATCCTCAGGGAAAAAACGCCATGGAAACTTGAAACTTTGTGGTGCATGATCCTAAATGGCCTCCAACCTAATAGCGATGGTCTCCAGCCTAATTAATACTTTGTGGTTCATGACCATGCAAGCATCACAACATCTTTTGCGTTCGTGAGGTAGCACAACCTCCTATTCGCCAAACAAGAACCATGAAGGTGACATACAAGAAGCCGTCCAAAGCACACTGAGTCAGCTTTCCATCATGTTCCCACGGGTTGAGCAAGGTTGTCCTCCTTCGTCTTTGATATCAGCGGCTCTGGCACTACAGAGAAGAAGGCCACCGGCACTGGCTTCTTAGTTTGTTGCTGCAACGATGGTGAACATGCTCCATGCAACAGTGGCTGCATTATGCATCAATGCCATTCAAAAATAGAATGCATTAATGCATTATGCAATGTCTCTCATAACGACAAGGTTCCGCACCAAGCGGAGGGGGGTCCTGCATCATGTAGCACCAGTCTCAGCAACCTGCCGCTCAATCTATGACACCTTCTCCGTTGCACAATCGTCGACTCTGCAATCATCTTCAACGCCTCCAGTGGGGGTGCTTCAATTGTAGCGCTGGTGCAGGGTTGGGAAGCTCCAACGTCTCATCCTGGGCAGGACGAGATTTGGAAAAGCACAGAGGATCCAAACGGATCAAGCCATGCAAAAAAAAAAAAGAAACTACTACAGCTATGATGATGGAATCAAAGTCTATATACAAGCCGAGAATCCTTGGGTAGCTTTGATTCGCGAGACGCCTCCATGATTCCCCCCATGACACCTCACGAAGTAAAGCAACGAAAACGGAGTCGACGTCTGTTCGATGCATTGAGTGCGAGACCTCTGGCAGTGTGGCGAAACTCTGTGACTCTGAGTCGCCAAGAAGGTGCATCTAAGAATTCCATGGCAAGTTCAGGAAACGTGAGCATGACCGTGATAGATTACTTTATGGTACAGTAGTTGTTTGGCAGTTTGTGTTAATGAATGGCAAGGCTGCCTCCAGTTTGGACGACTCTTGTTGAAGTAAGCCGTTGCCCAACACCACAAGAACATCAGAAGGCAATAATCTGGTATATAATTAGCCTGAAAGCGGGATATATAACTAGTGACAGTATGACCCAGTATTATCAAGTATTTAGTTTTAGCTGGGTGAGGAGCTTCGCAGCATCAATGAGCCAAGCATTTCTTGCAAATCTCAACTGCTGAAAATCCCAGACCCGCTGCGATTATCAAAACGTTGGTCCTTCTGGGCTTGCAAGCAATTTCTTTGTCAAATACGGTCTTGTCTCTGAGGCCAAGCATGTGGTCTCTGAGGCCTTCCCCAGAACCACACGTTGCGAAACAAAGGAGCTTTGGACCGAAAAATGGCACCCCGCAGTTTGAAGTATTGGGTATTCCTGCAGGAAAATTAGGCAGAGATCGTTACCATAGAAAAACTGCGGGGCTGATGTCCATGGCTGAAAATCTGATGACATGGCATGACAGCTGTCCGTCAAACCTGACGGGAATGCATCTTCCTCGGAAACGCTCCAACATGCTCGGACCAAAAGGCAAGCACACCTGAGTGTGTGCGCATGCCCAGTGGTCAGCAGGAGAGGGAGGGAGTGCTTAGCTGTCCTGTCTATCGGAAAATCCACCAACAAAGCGTCTTTGAGCCATGTACAGTGAACACCCTAAAGGCTCTGTATAGTGGAAGCTCAAATCACACGGCAAGCAGCCGACATCATTGGATGTCAGAACTGGCGTGTGGGAGCAACAGGATGTGGTGAAAGTGCCGCTTGCCGTCTGCAAAAACTAGCGAAGCTATTGATGAACAAATTGACAACTCAACAAAAAAACTGTTTAACAAACCTTTGGGCACCCCACCTGACAAAAAAGACACGTCCCTTCTGTTTTACGGACCTAGCAGCCCTCAATCTCAAGTGCAGTCTTGCTCATGCGGCGAGGGCAGTCTGCGCATGCAAACATCGCAGGTTTGTCTGGGTGCAAGCACTGCGACTTCCTGCCACATGCCTTGGTGGCAACTTCCTCACCAATGAATGCTGCCACTGCTACTGGCTGGGAATCCAAGCCCTCTTCAGAAGCACTCTTGCTGGTACGGCGAGGGCAGTCTGCGCATGCAAACATCGCAGGTTTGTCTGGGTGCAAGCACTGCGACTTCCTGCCACATGCCTTGGTGGCAACTTCCTCACCAATGAATGCTGCCACTGCTACTGGCTGGGAATCCAAGCCCTCTTCAGAAGCACTCTTGCTGGTACGGCGAGGGCAGTCTGCGCATGCAAACATCGCAGGTTTGTCTGGGTGCAAGCACTGCGACTTCCTGCAGCAAGATCCTGTTGTACCGCTTGCTGTGCTTTTTCGCGATGTCTTGGCCTTACTTATTTTTTCGCCCAGGAGACAAACACATTCTTTCCCCACAAGGCAATGTCTAAAATGCAATCGAGAGTCCCGGGACCGCCGCAAAATCCCTGACCTGGCGGGGAACACTAGCTTCAGCAGCTTCAACCATTCAAGAGTCCTGTTTTGATGGTCATTTAATCATATAATCATTATCGTGTGGCAGCACTGCAGCACTGCCTACATTCAGCTCGATTGCCTAGTGGGATTTGGTTCTGTCATTCTTTCTCGGCAAGATTCAAGTTCACTCACAAGTACAATCTTCATCTTCATCTATTTTTAGCAGAAAGTGTCTTCGCACGTCATGCCTCTGCACTTGACTTGCAAGGACCACTGCACAGAGGCCAATGGACAGTGAAGAGCCCTGCAGCGGCAGCTAGTTCGCAAAGCTCTGGATTCATCTTCTTGAAACAACTTGACTTGATTGGCTCTAACCAAATCTTCAGAAGTGCAAGCATCCAACAAGCGCTACAAGGCAGTGACATCTTACTTAGTAACTTAGTATTCCGGATGCATGCTATTATATATATATATATAGTCTTGGTCAACGTCCTTTGAGGGAGGCTTCACAGGTTCTTGCCCTCTATTTCGCCGCAAACGCCCTAGCTATTTTTCGAATTCAACTTTCCTCTCAAACCATGCGATGGTACGAGTACGGAGCATCGACTAAGCATCTACGAACTGATATTCACCAATTATATATAAGTGGTGTTCCTGCCCGGACTTTCAAAGGCCCAAAGGCAATATCTTTGGTTGCAGAATGTTACCAGTGCACCTTGGAGTGCAAACCTGCATAGAATTTAGATGAATTAGTGTATTTATATAAGCAGTGTAGAACCTCAAAGGCAGTGGCAAGCAAACTCGACAAATAGTCTTGGTTTGGAGCTTGGGGCTGACCTTCGCCAAGAATTGAGAGGCATTCTCAAGTCGCGGCACAGCAGGACGTCCTGGTCATTTGTAAATCTCCTAATGGTTTGTGATGTTTGTGTCGACTCGGGAACTTCATGGAACTTCAAAACCTGCCAGCCGTCACCACCACACTTCCATGTGCACCAATGCCATCCTATACCAACTAGGCCAAAATCTTTCCGGATCAATACACACAAATCCGATATTATATGGGTTCCAAAAGCAGAACGCATCGGATGAATCCCCGAAATTTGTTCAAACTCCTGCAGGTGGTGCTGCCGCTTGGAATGTGCGTCCTGCAAGTAAGCACTTCAAAGCGACGGACTCCCGTAACTGAAAATGGCCGGGCCTCCTGAAACACCAGGCGCGACAAAGGCCATTACACAGGGATGCCTCAGGACATTTGATTGATTGCGGAAAAGGGCCTATCTGCAGGGGGCGCGCCTCCTGTGCCCCTCCAAACTACACTGCACAATGATCTCAAGAAGCCGCAGGATGGAAGTCTGAGAGGGAGAACATAGGGGAACCCAGTGTAACAGATTTGTGCCAAAATTTTGTGGTTCGAGTGAGTGAAACCGCCGCACAGCTATTAGCAAAAAAACACGATGCACGGTAGGTCCTTTAGGTAATCACCATAAATCGAGTTTCTGCATCACCATCTTAATCCTCTCCTCCCCCTTTGCCTCCTCCTCCTCCTGCTGCTGCACCGCAACACTCATCATCGCACTCCACAACATGTCCGACCAGAACAACTACAACACCAAGTGCAAGTGGTGGGATACTCTGCGGCAATTTGGCCAATCTTGTCATGATGTTCGGCAACCTGCGCTGGATTCACGACTTTGACCTATCAAAATTGTCTAGCACCCGCATCAGACCAACAACAAACTGAGAATAGTACAATTAAACTGAGGGGTGCAACATCTGACTATTCAATGCAAGGTGTTTCTTGTTTGTCGGAGGGATGGTGCTGCAGACCACGTGATCTGATCAATGCGTGATACTTGTAAACTGGTGGCGCGCAGTTTTAGCCAGTGCTGCCACACCTGGATGGCGTTGGACACACTGGCCAAATTGTCCAATTGTCCTGTAATGTCAATGTCCCTGCCCTCCACTGCAGTGGGTTATGTGCCCAAAAATGCGCACACAGCCTCATTGAACAAAGCAATGGCCTCCAACCTAATAGCCATGGCCTCCAACTACCCCAAAAAAATCAAACAGTGTACAGCAATTATTATGTGTGCCCCACCTCGTAAAGACAGCTGGACTTTGTTTTGACTTTCAGTGACCACAACACACCGTAGCATCCGTAACCATACTTGTCTAACCACTTTGTTCTCTGAGGTCACGCGCGTGTTGTTCTCGCAGGGCTCAAAACAATCAGCGCCGTAGAGCTGTGACCCAAACGAGCGGCGGAGATAGTTCAAACGTTGGTGAGACGGCGTGTAGATAAAACTCCGGAGGCAAAAGGTTGGTTATGTTAGTTGATGGCGGCATGTGCACAAGCTTCCTGGCCCACAAACTGTCCCACGGTTTGTTCAAAACATTGTTGCGCTGGCGCAATGGTTTTCCGGATTGTTCTGGCAGGAATATGGTCTCAGAACAAAATCTGTTCAACTTTGGCAACTTATCCGAAATGTGGGCGGTGGAACCTTTGTCACCTGTCTTTGAAAGGGAGCGAGCTTTTTTTGAGCAGTCAAAGTACATATATAGAGTAAGCTGGGTCTTGTCGTAGTAGTTAGTACCCCCACCTCCACCGCGCGCATCTGACGTAGTGGAGGAGCTTCAAATTCTGCAGGAGCTTCCAATTCGTCATCACTCACATCGGCCACGGAAGCAAAAAACAACTAGCAACAAGAAGCTACTAGGGGCTCCTGGCCTTACTACTAGGAGCAAGGACGCCATTAGGGTCTCCTGGCATTACTACTAGTAGCATTCTTACTACCAGTGACAGGAAGGCAGTTCCAAATCAATCAAATTACACCACCTCCCGAAACACAGCACTGTCGCCCGCCCGACAGGAGCAACATATTTCTTCCAACCGAAGCATCACATCCGCGGACGCATCAACACCGCATGCTAGGGTTTGGCCGCACCCCATCCATATCCAACCGAAGCATCGTGAACGAGAAACCGCGAGATGGCAAACGGGACGCCAGCAGCACAAACTCTCACATACAGCGTGACAGCCCCCCCCGCACCATTTACCCCTTGACAAGAGTAGCAGGCGACTTTTGCTGACGCTGAGTGGCCAAGAGGGAGCGTCCAAGATTCGGATTTTCAGTGATGATGAGCCCTTGTTTATAGTATGACGAGCACTGGAGTTGGCTTTGTGGAAACAAACATTGATCGGGAGGTCGCACGATGATGATGAGGATGAGAACCAAAGCAATGCTAACACCAACTGTTCGAGTGACATGTGACATGCATGTGAGCTCTTGGTCTCAACGACTGCCTCTCTCCGCATCCAAGCTTCTGCAAATGTTGATTTGCAGAATTGGCAAGACAACTGCTGACGTTCGCATCGCTGCGGGACGTCAACCCTTTTTGGCTCTGCTGGGTTTGCAGCCAGGGTTTGGGAAACATGGTCTCTGAGCCAAGCATGTGGTCTCTGTGGCCTTCCCCAGGACCGCACGCGAGCGAAACAAAAGGAGCACAGGACTGAAAATGATCCGCCACAGTAAATGCGGTCAGCAAAGGTCCGAAGCTGTTTGTGACGAAACAAGTGATTTGATCTGGAAATGCGTGCAAAACTACACTACAAACGCTGCGGGGCTTCTGTCCATGGCTGAAGATTTGATGACATGGTGTGACAGTTGTCAGTAAAATCTGACTTAGCACATCTTCCTCAGAAACACACCGACCACAGGGCAGGCACACAACAATGTGCGCATTTGCCCGGGTGTCAGCAGGAGAGGGACTGTGCTTCACTGTCCTGTCATGTCTACAGAAAATCTACAGTACCAGCACAAGCATCTTTGGGCTGCTGAATGCCCAAAACCGACATCATCGAATGTCAGAATAGGCGTGTGGGAGCAGCCAAATGTGGTGAAAAATGCTGAAAGTGTTGCGTGTTGTCTCCACACTGGACAAACACATTGCAGTAAACTTGTAAAACACAAATCACCGCACCTGATAGAAGCAGATGCTGATCCTGCCGCGGACCTAGTAATCCTCAAGTGCAGTCTTGCTGGTACGGCGAGGGCAGTCTGCGCATGCAAACATTGCAGGC
>CAXAMN010019668.1:920215-936804 GCA_963970005.1 Durusdinium trenchii
TGCAAACATTGCGGGCTTGTCTGGGTGCAAGCACTGCGACTTCCTGCAGCAAGATCCTGATGTAGCAGCACTTCCTGTGCCTCTTCGCAGGATCCTGGCCTTATCGTTTGTCTGCCCTCTCAAGTCAGACAGCAGTAGTCACAAGCAAATGTCAAAATTTCAAGCTAACTGAACTACGTGATGCCAGCCAAGAGTCCCGAGACCGCCGCAAAATTCCCGACCTGTCAGGAACGAACATTTTCGACGGTCCAAGACAGCTTTGATTGGCGTGCCTTTTGCATTGCCTGCATGCGGCTTACTTTCTTGCTTGCTGAGTAGAATCTCAGCAAGATTTACAGTGCTCATTCTTTCACGCAATTCGCTGAAGATTATAGTGCGACTGGCAGTTGGCATTGCGACCATGATTCATTGGCATATCTAATCATATATATGAAGAAATAGTAAATATATATATATTACATAACATGGTTGCCTTAGTTTTGCCCGCACTTCACTTCCTGCCTCTGCGCTCCAGTTGCCACGACAGCTGCACAAAGGAACATAGACAGTGTAGAAGAGCCCTGCACAGGCAGCTAGTCACAGCTAGTCTTGCTTCTTTCGCGCCATCAAACACATGCTCCTGGAGCTCCCCGAACAAAAGCTGTCTTGTCAAATTGAACTGCAGCTGTCGATTCATAGGCGTCTGATTTCTCTGGCACATGTAATGGCAATGTCTCAATTTACTTCAATACATTTAACTGTTTGCATCCGGGTCATTTTAGAAGCATGGTGTATGTCAGCCGCCCTAGCTCAAAGCAAAAAAAGGCACAATCCTTCGGCGAGACTCTACTCCCTTCGGCATGCTACACAGAGAACTTTCCCACTTCAGGTGTTTTGCCAGTGCATTTGAGTTGAACTTGGCATCTTCAAACAAAAAAAACATAAACCCACCTGACAGCGAAGCAGTGGCAGGACAACAAATGCCGCCGATATCCACTATCCAGTGAGCCCAGTCACTAATCACAAGCAACAAAAATCACAAAACAAATCCACCTGCAACAAAGACTCTGAGGAAACTGCTGGAGATGGAAAAGGGGATGGATACTTGAAGGATTGGAGCTGGACCACTACAAACCTTTGGAACAAATTGGAGTTGAGTTGGCACACACGGCAAGTCAAAGGAGCGAAGGTCAGCTCCAAATGCTGGGGAGGGATCGGTCAAGGTCCCCAGGTCCACACTTTCGTTTCCCCAGTTCGCTCGTTGCAGATACCTATATAGAAGCGATGGCATCCAACCTAATAGCGATGGCCTCCAACATAGCGATGGCCTCCAACATAGCGATGGCCTCCAACCTAATCGCGATGGCCTCCAACCTAATAATTAGATCTAATAGCAATGGCATCCAACATAGCGATGACCTCCAACCTAATAGCGATGGCCTCCAACCTAAAGGCTTTTTTTTGTAGATGTAAAAGGGTGTCCTGTCAAAGTTCTGCACGTTTCTCCTGTGGTTAAAAAAAGCGAGTGTGCTGACTCTCGAAGGATGCCGGAAGCGACAACACTATCTACAGTACTATCTTCAAGCTGGCGAACGGCCTACGACCCACGACAACAACTGCAGTATATAGTTGTTGGAAATGGCCTTGATCCGGAATTCAACTCCATTCTCCAGTGGTGGCGCAGCAGGACGTCCTGGCAAATTCCACAGTGTGTCTTTGGCCCCACACTGATGCCAACACACACCAAAATCAATGAATCACTGACGATACAAAATCATAAGTCAATCTGGCTGAAATCAGCACGCTTGTGCCATGATCTGTCGGGGTTCCTGCCGGTGGTGGTGGTGTCGCTTGAAATGCACGTCCTGCACTTCAGTCAAGCAGATTTTAAAATCAAACGCCTCAAAGTGACCAGCCTCCGTGGCCCAAGACAGCAGGTGCAACGAATGCCATTTCACCGGAGAACCTAGGGAGGTGCTGATGTGCGATTCCATGTCACAAAGAACGGCAAGCACCTAATAAACTCAAACCAAAACAAGAAAAGGGGAGGGCCAAGGATGGCCAAGGCCTCTCTGCACGTCGACGTCAAGGGCACTTGTGCTGTGCGGGAGCGAAGCAATTCAACGCTGCCGGCCGAAACATCACGATGTAACAAATACAGCAACCGTAGGCGACAGCGGGACAAAGGAACAAAACCAATCTGCCACAATCTTCATAGCTACTGGTGCCTATCATCAAAGTCAAGAACACTTGACAACTTTTTTGCCCACGTCTTGTGGTGAGGATTGGTGAGACGCTCCTTCGCATCAGCGGGATGCCTCGTGAAACTGGCAGTGCTGTCTTTCCAGCATCGCCCGATCATCGATCTAGAAATGGCCTCGCTAATGTCTGCGAACAGAACAAACTGCAGCACCAATATTTGAGCCGCAAAGTCAGGCCATTTGTGCAGGTCAAACCTCACCTCCCTCCTCCTCCGCTGCCAGCTTTTCCTGGTACTTCTTATGCCTCCACTTTGCAAAGTCTTTGGCTAGGTTGAGCATTCGTGCGATGATCAGTGGGAGGCGCCTCTGCCTAAGGTTGAAGAAAAAACGAGTGCTGTAGTCATCGGAAGGGAAGACCTCAGCTACCGCACAAATCAGCAAAGTTCTACCAGCAAATGCACTGTAGTGCTCGTTCTCTGAAGAGTGTCAAGTCATTCTTTATCTCTATCTCTCTCTCTCTCTCTATCTCTCGCTCTCTCTCTCTCTCTCTCACTCCCTCTCCGCACAGCATAAGCTACGATCCCACTGGATTATTCCGCAGCTCCATTGCACTACCAGGCAATCATGAGCATTTGAACAATCCCAAACATGTCAAAACTACCTGTTCATCATCTGACAAACTGCAACCAAAAAAAACTATCCCAACACCAGTTCAAGGCACCACGTAGTCAGGAGGCGGAGGAGTGGCTTCCCATATCTTTCTCAACCTTATCCGGAAAGCGCAGTCAAGCACCCCCAATCACTCGAAGTCTAATCATTCACCCCTGAGTTGGCTAATGAGAGAGTACGACTATGACTGTGCAATTGTGCGCATGTTTGCAGCCCTGAAGCTGGTCCAACTCAATATAAGCAACTCTGTCAACTTCACCTCTTGCCAAGGAAAAGTTCCTCAGTTGTGATTGAAAGACTGAAAAGCTACGTACACAAATCTGTCCATTGTCATCTTTGTGAGCTACTCTATCTCTGGCACTGCGGTGTACGTTGCCTGACACAGAAAAGTGCAACAGCAGCAACTAGCAGCAACCTGTCAGCGCCTGATTTGGGACTTCAAGCCTTGGTGCAGGAGCTGTGGGTCATTTTTGTTGCACGTGGCCCTGCCTCCTTAATCAATTATATAAGTAGACGACTACTCAATTGAGTTAGTAAGCAATATAACTGGACGCAGGATAGCACTCCCACTAATAATTTGGTTCCTAGATCTTTAGGGAAACTTATGTAGATGATGCGTTGTCGGTGTATTTTGTTGATTCGACGCAACCCACGAAGCGTTCGTCCGACAGAGCAGGAATGTTGTTTGCCACCAAGTTACACAAACACATCCACCACCTGTTTCACGAAGCAGTCACCACCAGTGTCCATTTCGATTAAGGTCTGCGCAGGCGTGGCATGCTGCGGCTCTGCAAATGGGCTTCTGGACGAAGCAATCTTGAGTCTGTCTAAAACGAAGCCCAAAATCAAGTGTGCTGTGTATGTGTATATGTATACACAGTTATAGAATATATAGTATAGTGCGAAGAGATGCGAAGAGTAGAAGAACCCAAGTCTTCCATGTTCAGGGCCTGGAAAATATAATCTAAGTCGTTCTCGGAAACATCAGTGAGCCCGATATCATCTTTTACCTGAGGCAGTGGGCAGGAAAAACAAATGTCTTCCTGACCGAAAAGCCAAAAAAGAACGGATGAGTCAAGTGATCAATATCTGGGGCACAGATTTGACTGCTGTCGGCAACGCAGGATCTCCTTGGCTGGTCAACATGCTTGGAAACCATTGGAACCCATGTGCTGGGGTAGCCTTTAAGTCCCTAGCCATGGGCCAGGGATGACACCCTTTCCACTTCAAAAAAAACACCAACATACTCTCAAGTCTGGAAAGGCGGCCAAGCTTGCAGTCGATCCCTCGCCGATACTACAGTAGTCAGCTGTCACCCCTGCTGAGCTAGAACGTGTAGAAAAGTGTCCGCCATTGTCCACCTTTAAGATCCGCCATGGACATTGAGGCCCAGTTTGCAAACCGGTGCTGAGCTGGCCGTCCGTCTTTGCGCCATGAATGACATCCTTTCATGATACTTCATTATGTGGTTGCCAATGTTTGGATAAGCTTCCATGCTACCACCGTGCCAAACTATGCCAAACTGCCAATCACAAGTCTGTGGACAGGTGTCTGTTTGCTCATTGCGACGGGGGCTCAAATACTTACTTGCGGGCAAATGGCGCTTGGACTCCGCTTGGACATGCTTGGGCAGTTTTCCACCCTTGCTGTTGGGTGCACGATCTGAAGGTCGGAGTAAGCTTTTCAAAACAAGATAAAACAAGAAGCTTTTCAGGTCATGAAAGCGTGATTCGCCATCACAAGGATCACTACGCCGATGCCACAGCACCAGAACCATGTAAGTCTCCATCACCGCACGGGAAGGAAAGAAGGCCTGCACTGTGTCATCGCGTCCCGGCGCACACACTGTGGCCCAACTTCACTGCCCGTATGCAGTTTCAACCAGTGGTCGCGCTGCAACTGCTTTTGTCCAGCCTTGAGGAAACAAGCCCTTGTACGGCACACCGTGTTTAAGGGACAAAGGCAGTGGTAGAATTTGGGACTGTGATGGCCTGTGGGAAAATATGGAAGGTGGCTTGAGCTGTGTACAAGGCAGTGTGTTGGGCCTGAACAGCTCTTCACACCGTGCACAGCGACGTCCAGTCATTGACATGACCTACGACAGAGTTCTACAATAGTGATCGCCCAGCCCCAGTCACTTCAGTAGTATCTGGCGTCATGCCAACAAATGAAACACTCCCCGTCTCGTGCCTGGTAAACGTAAACATAAGACATTGTAAGACATAAAATGGCCTTGACGTGTCTTGCCCATGAATTCATCGATCTGTCCGCCAGTTGAGCCTGTCCAACCCGACCTCCGTCTAACCTGGCCTTGCCGACTTGCACACTACGGGCAAGATATTGTGGATGCATCTCCGATCCGGTCCAATCTTGAGTTTGTCAATTTCTGCTGAACATGCAAGTAGCTTCTTGCTACTGAAGCCCAATGTTTGAAAGTCCTAGTTTGTCTCGGACGGCCGATGCTGTGCGCTAAGGTTCCCATCTTGATGTGTCCAGTGGAACAATTCCACTTTCCTCCGAAGTGCCGCTTCTTTGGCGAACGTTTCCTTGGCAGCCACATTGTGACCATAAACATCATGTGCCTTTCTAAACAAATGTAATCACCATATAGTACCGCATGCCCGAAATCTTGCAAGATGAGTCAATGAGTGCATCTGTACCAAACCAAATTCTGGCAAAATGCGATTGAGACCCAACAATCACTCGGCCAGTGCTGCTAAAGAATCTGAATCAATAGCCGACAGTTCTCGGCATCGAACACCCAAACCTTGCAGCTCAGGCTTGTGCTGTCTGGGTCTTTGCTCGCTAAAAGTGCACTATTGTTCATTTGAACCTGATTTGCTCCTCAACCCTGCAGCTAAAGGGCATGAACTGCTCTGTGCCATACGCTCCTCGGCACTGGAATCGGGAAGAGTACAACTATGGCTCGGTGACTAAGATATCAATGCTGTAGCTATGGAATCCCGCCTGCCAGTAGGTGGTCATTGAGCCTGCCTTCTGAAACTAACTTGCTTTTAAAACAAAAACTCTCCCTGGGCAGCTGAACATTGGACATTCTGAATGGAAGATCGCCTACATTATCTGAAGCCACATGCGAGCGGAAATAGCACAAGCTAGGACTTTCTGTGCAGCCTTCTCAATCTTCCCGACTCTGTACACATCTGAAACATGCACCACGGGACAACTGGGCAAAATCGTGCCTCCGATCTGCTCTAGCCCCGTTCTGGCTCTTGTATCTGCCGTCACTGACACCATGAAACCCAGGCACTCGCTGTAGGCATCAATCCTCTTGCAGGGCTCAACGATTACCTTAGAGAGGAGAGATGATGAGAGGGTGCCAGTGCATGCAAACTTAAATTAAATTGCATGGGTACGTATGTACCTTTCTCGGCCTTAAATATGGCTGCTGGGGTGCTTGGTGCTTGCAGCACAAGAACAGATACGTTTAAAACTCTTCAGGGTTCTATAATATGCAAAAGGGTTTGTTGCATAGTGTTGCATATCAAGTATGCAAAATATCAATCTTGGAGAAGAAAGCATCAAAAGGCTCAAATGAACTCTGTTGAAGCTAGCCTTAAACATGCACATCTGTTATTATGCTACTGTATGTAGTTGTTGGGCAAGGCGCGCCCAGATCCTGTGCTTTCCGGAGCATGCTCACATCGCCAATGCGATCCAGCAGTTGCTGTCCTTTCTTGTTGTGCCGCTCCTGCACGAAGGACAGTTTGGCACTGGCGGACGCGTCTTCTCGGAGTGGCATGCTGCAGGCTGCCGCTTGCAGCGCTCCTCATCAGAGTCGATCTTTGGAAGCATCTCCCAGTAGATGCGAGTCTTCTTATGCAGGAAGTGGAAGAGTCTTCTCCTTGGAACGATCTGGTAGACATGGTAGAAACGGCAAGAGCAACTCCCAAAGAAGATGATTTTGATGTGAGGGCAAGACGGATATTCGGGTGCTGCGGTGAGGACAAAGTTTGGATCCCTCAGCTTCTGGAAGTAGTTTCAGAGCAGTAACATGCAAGTTGTCGCTTGTGTTAAACCTTGTCCCGCTCGGTGCTCCAACTGATTCTTGTACGCCTGCTCCAGCTCTCCGATTCCTGACATCTGGATGGGCGGCACATATTACCGTATTGAACGCAAACTGTCCGGTCTGCATGACTTCACATGAAACCATGAATAAAGCGTCAGGCTGGTTATTAGTGTGCTAGTCCTATTGCAGTAACCTTAGACCTTAGCTGCACCCTGTCCGGAGAGGAAAAAACACATTAATTACATTATAGAACATCGCCAAACAACTTAGCAACCAATCCTGGAACAGCACATGTATTGGTGTCGAGAGTTGTCACACAAGAACATGATCAACAGTTTTCACTTTTCACACAAGAACACAATCAACAAATTGTATAGTCGGCCCACGATAGGCCTCGTGCAGACATCGCGCTTTACTAACTTCCAAACAAAAATATATATAGATATACCCCTTATGCCTTATGCCCTTTGCTCAATCTAGTTTATTCTGCATACCCTTTCGTCAATACACTATGCTATGCATTTCAATTGATCCGATCACCGATGCCATCTCAAAAGTTCAAGTGGAGAATGCTTCGAAGTCATTGCGAACCCCTGGCTCCCCGAACACACTCTTCACAACCTCCCTCCCTGCCCTATCACCTATGTACTTCAACTCGGTGACTTCTTTGATGTCCTGAGGTACCAGGTCCTGAGGCCAGGCCAAAAAGAGCACAGCTGGCAAGCTAACATTCCCAACAAATCTGTCCAACTCCTCCAAGTGGATTGTAGTAACTCTCCCAGCCGTAAGCTTGCAAAACGTGGACCCACAACTAGCCACAGTCCACTCCACACAAGCTATCACAAAGTAGTCAGAAACATCCTCACCATCGTCATCATTGCGCGCCAGTCCTTGTCGAGCTCAGGTGGATGTTTCCTCATGTTAGCATACGCACCACGTTCTAAATGTTGTATTTGCTTCAATTGGTTCAGTTGTCTGGAATCTAGCCACCTCATTACACTGGTGACCCTGCAATTCCTCCCAACAAATGCCATCAAGGAGCAGCGCAATCACGTAGACATCGATCCTTGGGAGAACAGAGTGATGGTCTCACGACATCTTCAAAGACTTACTGTACACCGGTGTCAACCGATTGTAATTTGATTGCAATTTGTTCGCTTCACTTTTTGTCACAAGGTGCAGGCGCTTCACTTTTGTTCGTGTCATTCAGCTGGGAGTCAGCTGTCTCACCTCCTCGCCGTTGATGACATACATATTTTTGCAGCCTAGGCTCTGCAAAAGCTTCTCAAGGCCAACGCACATCAACTGTGGGCTTACAGCAGTTGGGTTCTTGATTGTCAGAATTTTGCTGATACTGAACAGTTTGCATTCCTGCATCTGACTCAGGGTTTTTGGTGGATGTCAGGATGACGATTCCCTGCTCTGAGATTAGTGTTGATGGTGAGTTACAACATGTTAAAATGCACCACCAGTGCAAAGCAAATTTGAGTCTTCCATGACATGATACCTTAACTGACTATATGTAGAGTTCCCATGCATTCTCATACTCATGCATGCTCAGTCGAATGGCCAGAGTAGCCAGAATAATCCAGAACACCCAAAAACAACACATCAAAAGAAACAAGGGTGTAATAAGTATTCGGCCTCGGGGCTAAAAACAAACTCGTACATATGATCTTCATATCGAAGACCACATTCTCTGTCCAGGTGAAGCTTACCTCAGGCTGGGTGGCTACTAAGCCGCTAAGCCACTAAGCTGCGCAAAAAAAAAAAAACTTGCACAGGGCCACTTCACCTTCATTGTTTCATCTTCAATCACCTTGTTGCATCGTGCTGCCTTCTTCTCGGTGGTCGCCGTATCATTAAAAAAGGTTTAAAACAATGCATTCAAGTGCTGATCCTGTTGCTCGCTTCTAAAGATGGCAAACCAGACCTGGGCCATCAATGTGGTGGTTTCTGCACTTTTGACTCGCACTAATGGGGTTCCTCCACGCATTTTTGTTTACATGGGGCAGCGGTGATGTCTTATTGAAAGGGCTGCATCCTGTCACCAAGTTGTCTGAGGACGGCACATTACGAAGCCAGTAGTGCCTCAGTTGCTGAGAAAGATTCATCTCGACTAGCCTACTACAACAAAAAATGATAA
Organism: Durusdinium trenchii; assembly: GCA_963970005.1. Taxonomy (NCBI): domain Eukaryota; class Dinophyceae; order Suessiales; family Symbiodiniaceae; genus Durusdinium; species Durusdinium trenchii. The sequence goes on from CAXAMN010019668.1 coordinate 929,238, forward strand.
CAATTGATTCATGCGTCATTTCTGTCTCAATCACCACAATGACGGATTCAACCGCACTGCTCAGCCCGCACTGATTCTACAAGACTGGCAATTGTAATGAATACAAACATCCGATCTTCAGCAAATCATCACAATGCGATTGTTTGTGGCTGGTTTGGAGTGGAAGTCTGTGTTTGATGCCAATGGGTTCCATTTGGCACATACTTTTGTTAAAGCCCACCAAGACTCTTGACTCTTGATATTAACCCTCCCCTGGCACTAAACATGACACACGGTGGGACGAGTTGCAGCTCCACATGCCGGCAAAGCGTTTCTTCTCCTGGTGAACATTGTTTCAACATGTTTCATGTTTCCACCAGTGCTTCTGTCTCTGTCTTGACAAGATTCCCATTTTCCATGCTATACGGCGGCTCTCTGCCGTCAGCATGCATGGGATTTCAGAAGTACTGACAACAAGCAAGTCCAAAGCAAAATGACTATATAAATGAGTTGGTCCAAGCAGCTGGAGCCCGAAGTTGCATCAGCAGGGAACCTCGGAACTGGAAAATCAGATGCACCTGGAGACCCCAAGTGACAAATAGAAATGCCAAGTGACTGTCTGGCAGGTTGAGCATCCAAACATGGACATATCTATGCCTCAGTCAACTGCCGGAAGGATTCTATCGTGTTCCCTCTGCGTTTAAGCAGAAACCTCCTCAGCTGCCTTTGCTGGTTCAGCTGGTGAAGCGAGCTACAGTAAAATATGAACTGTTGATGAACTACCACAGGCCAAACAATACAACTACAACAAGCCATTGTAAATTGGAAATATGAAACACAATGCAATTCATACATCAACAAAGATCTTACCTAGCATGTCAGCGTGTCTACCCGTCCCCTTCACCCTGTCCCGCATAGCTTAGAAATGATAAGGCGGTATATGGGTTGATCAGGGTCTAGGTTGTCAAACATCTCTTTCTGCTGCCGTGTAGCCACAGGCCTTTCTCTGCAACAGCGCCACGGGAACGCGTGAAAACGCAGGTTCCCTCAAGGTCGGTCGTGCAATTGAGGTCCGAAAGTTGATGCATTCATTCATATAGTTTGGGCTGATGGTTTTTGATTCAGCTTCCAGTACTGCCGATCCTTGGAGCTGATCCCAGAAATCCAAACCACCAACCAACCCAAACCACCGAATCAATTATCTCTCCAGTTGCCCTTATCGAAAGAGAAGTTGTCTATTTTTTCACAAACACCCACGTATACCGTCAACAGGTCGACAACGTGATACAGGGCCAAACCAGAACTGAACGGGATTGTAGCAGCACAATTGTAACTAGTAGTAGTAACAAAGGCATCGCTACTAGTTACGGGGCTTACGGCCTTAGTATGAGAATCTTGTCCGTCCGCATCAGTCCACGGCCTCGGTGTCGAGGGTGTCCAAGATCTCATGGTCCTTGTCCTCCTTCACCTGGATGGCAAATATCAAATAGCTGTCGATGCGAAACCAACTGTTCATCTCGTTCGCAGCATTCGGCTTTGTACTTCGCAAAAAATATCGAAAAAATACATGAGGCATCATGAGACTCCAAATGGAAATCAAATTGCAAAACGGAAGACCTTGAATTTTTAATTTTATATGCTTGCAAGACTGCCCAGCAACCACTTGAAGTGCAGTTCCATCATCGTCCTCCGCCATAGTCTGGGCTCCTTGGATCTACTTGTTGGGGGGGCCCATTGCAGCTCAAAAAACCTGACCTGTGCACCTGTCCACCACTGTGACCGGGAGACCGCAACAAACAATTCAAGACTGGAGAGCACAAGAGCTGGACTTCTCATCGTGCTCTGTTATGTGACTGTCACTCCATCCGTGCTTCTTCACTCGGTATGCCAAGGCTTTTCACCTACAGTATCTAAAAACGCTTGTGCTCCGACGGCATGACAAAAACTCTGTCTCTAAGCCGCCGGCATAACGAGGTCTTGCTACCAAGTTCTACCCAAGCCAAAAGGGCAAAGCACAATCAATGCGTCGTGATGGTTTTTTTTTGACAATATAAGGGTTGTCCAGCAATTACAAATTTCATCCTCAGGACTCAAAACCTTCTAAGTACTGGTCGTTGGCGCTCTCTAAATAACACAGTATTGCCTCTTGCGAGCACCATCGACGGCACAAGTCTTGTAGTAGATTCATCCACATGTCACATGGCCCTCTCCCTGTCCCATCATCAGCCTTTGTGGCCTTATGCCATATGCGTCCCTTTCAGAAGAACATTTGGCTAAGTTTCAACATGTTTCAACATTGTTAGGATTAGGAATGTACATCAATGTGGACACTGTCTTTAGAAAAGGAATTCTCCAGGAGGATCCGAACAAGCGGGGCATGCCCTGGACCAATTCAGGAGTGGTCCAGCTTAACTTGCTACGCCCAGTCCATAGAGTTTTGAGAATGCATCCAAGAATTGAAACTTGGATCACCGAGCCGTCAAATCGTACTTGAGGGTTTTGTTTTCTGACCTTGCCAATATCTTTGCCAATCCACAACGCTTGCAAGCACTCATCCTGCAATTTTGCTGCCTCCCACTCACGAACTGTGCAGCCCTTTGGAGTCTTGCGACCGCTAAGACTGCTAGCCTACATCGATCTAATGCAGTCTGGCACTGTGGAATAGGTAGTGAGGGATAGTGAGGGGACTTCCGAAGAGTCAGTGTTTCAGTTCAATCCTACAATGTCCAACTAGCAACAAGAAGCGAGTAGGTTGAAGGCCATCGCTATCGAGCTCCAACACCGAGGAGAAAACTGGCTCCAACGCCACGACCAAGGGTGGAGGCCATCGCTATTGGGTTGGAGGCCATCGCTATTAGGGTCGAGGCATGTCGAGGCCATCGCTGGTTGGAGGCCATCGCTATTACTGTAGGGTGGAGGCCATCGCTATTACTAGGGTGGAGGCCATCACTATTAGGTTGGAGGCCATGGCTATCAGGTTTGAGGCCGTCGCTATTAGGCTGGAGCCATCGCTATTAGGTAGGAGGCCATCGCAATTAGGTTGGAGGCCATCGCTATTTGGTTGGAGGCCTGCGCTATTAGGTTGGAGGCCATCGCTACTTGGGTGGTGGCCATGGCTATTAGGTTTGAGGCCATCGCTGTTAGATGCTGTTAGGCTGGAAGCCATCGCTATTAGGTTGGAGGCCATCGCTATTTGGTTGGGGGCCATCGCTATTAGGTTGGAGGCCATCGCTACTTGGGCGGAGGCCGGCCATCGCTATTAGGTTGGAGGCCATCGCTATTAGGTAGGAGGCCATCGCTATTAGGTTGGAGGCCATCCCTATTAGGTTGCAGGCCGTTGCTACTAGGGTGGAGGCCATCGCTATTAGGTTGGAGGCCATTGCTATTTGGTTGGAGACCGTTGCTATTATATAGGTTGGAGGATGTTGAAGGCCATCGCTATTGGGTTGGAGGCCATCGCTCTCAGAATGGAGGCCATCGCTATGAGGTTGGAGGCCATCGCTATTAGGTGGGAGGCCATTGCTGCTAGGGTGGAGGCCATCGCTACCAGGGTGGAGGCCATCGCTACTAGTAACAAGAAGCTACTAGTAAGGCATATGGACATGAGTAAAACGGACTTCCCCGGCCATACGACTTCTGACTGGCATTGCAGACTTGCAGGAACAACGAACAACAGCTCCAAACCGCAAAGTGTGAGACCACGGAAGCTGCCTACAATTTGCTGCTGCGCGCTTCACTTCTGGATACGGGCCCCCCGTTTTGCAGTTGTGCAGAATTAACACATCTCAGAACACCCTTTTGTAGCCGACGAAGCTCGCAAGTAAGTGACTGTCTGCTTTTGTTGGTCCTGTGCTCTCAGGATGGGTTGCTTCGCTTGATCTGACTATGACTATGTCTAACTACAATTTCATTGAGAATTATACTCAATTGATGCAGTCTACTCCAGATCGCTTCGATGCACAGCAGTTTTGGCAAGAGGCATCATGGTCTAAGAACCATGATTTGCAAATCTTGGCCAGTTTTCTAGCGGAAAAAGCTTTGCTCTCGGCTCAGCCTCGTGCTTTCGGGCAGGCCTGGCAGACTGGCCGCAAGTATGTATATATATATTTTTTTTTAAATAACATATGCAACATGAACTTTGCGTTCAAAAATGGGTTTCTACAAGATGGTCCTATAGCGGAAATGATGGGTGAAGGGCCTTTGAAACAACTGCACTGTCCAGCCTTTGAGTGTTTTTTTGATCCAACGCCATGTGAGGTTGATGCGAGGGCCTGAGGATGCTTTCTCAGGCTAGAAGTCCTGCAATTTGGAAGTGCATGCACAACAAAGAACGAGAGGATCGGCAAGCAAAAACCCTGTGCAGCACACGTGTAGAACCATACAGTCCAAGGAGAGGGCCAAGGCTCTCATCCTCTCTGGCAACCCGGTGCATGTAGTGCTTCTGCAGCATTCCCTGGCAAAAAAAAGGTTTTTTGGCCCAGTTCAATAATTGACAACACATGACCTGATGCAAAACTATATGCAGTACATGAGACGGAACACTGTGAGTGGTGCTCTGCCAAGTTCAGCTGGATGCTTGGATGAGAACTAAGGCCTCCATGGTTGCCAAGGCACCTGGGGACAGAGGCAGCTTTGATAAATCAAAGAGCTTCTGTGCACAGAAGCTTAGGACAAATACTCTCCAGCGCATTGCGCACTACAAGGCATTATCTACTGCCACGAGCGGATTGGATGATCCAGCGTCTCATGGCACAGCTCCTTACCTCCAGGAGCCTCTTTGTATGTTAGTTTTGTCCAATTAGCTGTAGTAGGAACTGTGTGGCTATTCAGCTTAGCCAGCTTGGACCAAGCACCATTGCCCAAGTGGAGGCGCTCTTGGACTTTTTCACCCTCCTTGTCGGGGGTCTGGCAGCAATGCAAGCCGGGGCAAGCAAAAGTTTGAACACAGCACAACTCAACTTGACAACATTTAAATTCTTGTTACTAGTAGCTTCTTGTTAGCAGTAATGGCCTCCAACCTAATAGCGATGGCCTCCACCTAGTAGCGTCCTTGCTCCTATGTCTCTTCAAGTCCTCCGGCCAATTCTTTTTCAAGTCAAACTTTCTCGCTTGTCCGAGAGACCTGAGAAAATGAATACAAGTTCCTGGAGTTGGGCCCGGGCCATGAAATGAGATTTCACCGGGTTCTGGCTACCAAGCATTTGAATAAGCAAGTTGACAACTGGAAATTTCATCTGGCATCTTCTCTCATCGTGTGATGGGCTAGACTGCATGATGCTTACGTGTTCACCAGGTGCATGATTCAATGATGCCGAAGCCAAGCTGCAGCGAAACAATCGCCACATCTTCGTGGAGACTCTGGAATAAGGCCTCTCAACTGACTTTGTGATTCACCCTTGGTTGTCGCATCATATCTCTCTCATTATGTCTCATTACTCTCTCTAGATATATGAATTATATATATATATATTTTTGTGTGGGCTTTTAATTAGGTTCCATTAAATCCATTATCATATGTCTGATTATGTCTGATTAGATCTGATTAGTGTGTTGAGCTTTTAGGTTCCATTATTCCACATCCTGAGAACTTCAACTTGATTCGCTGCCGACGGCCGGGAATTTTGCTCATTCGGCCTCATCGTCAGTGTGCCAGCCGACAGCGTGGGACCCATCCTCATAGAGGTTGACGTTGCAACTGTCCGGCCTAAGTGTATTCCACATCTCCAAATTGCGACGTAGGTTGGAGGCCATCGCTAGTAGGTTGGAGGCATTCCTATATATTAGGCGCCTTTTGCAGTAGGTTGGAGGCCATCGCTCTTAGGTTGGATATAGTCAAAGCGAATCTGGGTATTGGGCCACTCATCTTCATTCTTCTTGCCACAGTAGGGCATGTAGGTTCCTGGCACTGAAAAGTTGCACAGGCCTCGTCCTTGCTTCGGCCGAAAAATTTCTGAAATATCTGAGATGCAAAAGGGCGGGTAAACGACCACCTATGCGACTATGCGAGACCTGCTATGAATTGAGGTGAACGGCACTATATAATAGCAATTAGAGAATGATATGCTGCAGCATGCTGTAGTAGAGAGGCATCAACGGAAACCGCTGACATAAGTCGATCGAAATAGTTTGACCGGCTTTTCTTGCTTGGTCTTTTGACAACTGCGCACGAAGCTTACTGCGGGAGTGTCAAGTGCCTCATGTCATCCTATGATTTACAGGTCATTAGCACGAGCGCACCATCATTGTCACGGGTCGCATGTTTGAGCGATTAAGCAGAAAAGTGAGACTCGAACAACTTCCACTGCGCTATCTCGAACCCAAACATGACTGGGGCTCGGAGTAGGTCAGTCATCCAAGGAGGGAACTCCTGAAATCATTCACCATTAGACGCTGAACTCACTGCGATCAAACCAGACTCAAGAAGATTTCGATACTATGAGCGATATCACTTGGCCTGCGGTGGGATGACGACACCTGCGCGACAACTTCTGCAAAATGCGTCGAATTGTGCAACCAGGTTGTTTAACAGTTGTTGATGGTTTTGTTTTCCTGTTTGCCCTAGCAAAGTGCAGCGACTTCAGAAAAGAATTGAGGTCTGGGAAGCTAGAAGCTGAGATTGATAGTGCCAAGGCGCCACCATATCTGTAGGAACACCTGCACCCAGGTTTCACCTTGCCCGGCCCGGCCGCATGGCACTGGCGATAGTAAGTTAGTTACCAGTTTGGTTGGATCCTCGAGGTCCCGGATGCAGGATCCAACAACAAAGAGAATTGGAGAGTGAAGCGACTTGGCGAACAACTATATAGATAAGTGTTTATACAAATTTATACAATATACTTATAATATATATATATATGGGAGTTGATCTAAATTCCTTTATCCGGGATCCGTCATTTTCGCCAAAAAAAAATTTACTTTCGCCAAACTTTCGCCTTCCTGCGTTTTATCTTTCGCCGAAGTACGTTGTATTTATGTGTGCCATGTATGTTGTGTTTTGTTCACGTCAATGGCTTCTTCTTTACTGGCAAACACAAAATAGAAATTTCACTGTTTGTCAGCATGTGTCTTCTACTTAACTGTTGACACCCTGTACGTCTCTTTTGTTTCTCCTGGGTGTCAGCAAGAGTCAAAAATGCAAGAATCACTGAAGTAGCCGGTCACCGAAACTTATTCATAATGGGCTGGGGGTCAGATGTGGCAGGGTGAACTTTCGCCAATCTTGAGCTGAACTTTCGCCAAACTTTCGCCTTTTGCGGGGTAGAGTTTTGTGGCAAAGCCACCCCCAAAGCAGGAGCAGGAATAGTAGGAATAGTAGTAGTAGCAGTAGTAGTAGTAGTAGTAGTAGTTAGTAGTAGTTAGTAGTAGTTAGTAGTAGTAAGTAGTAGTAAGTAGTAGTAAGTAGTAGTAAGTAGTAGTAAGTAGTAGTAAGTAGTAGTAGTAGTAGTAGTAGTAGTAGTAGTAGTAGTAGTAGTAGTAGTAGTAGTAGTAGTAGTAGTAGTGGTTGAAGTAGTAGTAGTAGTAGTAAGTAGTAAGTAGTAGTAAGTAGTAGTAGTAGTAGTAGTAGTAGTAGTAGTAGTAGTAGTAGTAG
>CAXAMN010019668.1:939637-981989 GCA_963970005.1 Durusdinium trenchii
CATAGAAACAGGAGCAGCAGCAGCAGCGACAAAGAACAGCAACAGCACGTTGGGAACTGAGAAGCGGTCAGGGGTGAAGGGTGGAGTTGAACCCGCGCAGGGGAAGGGGAGCGGAGGGGAGGGGAGGGGAGCGGAGGGGAGGGCAGGGGAGGGGAGGGGGGGTATATCAAGTGTTAGCACTCAGGTCCTGGGTTCCCACCCTCCTTGCTAAAGCAAGACAGACTCCAGCTAGCTACAGCTAGCTTTCGTGACAAGTTCTACTGCTAAGTTTCCCTAAAAATCTAGGAACCAAATCATTAGTCCGAGAGCTTCTTCAAGAAAGCTTCCTTGAAGAAGCGTGAGCTATCCTGCGTCCAAGGTAGTAGCTAACTCTTCTACTAGCTACCCCTAGCTACTTACCTCCTAGCGGCCTACCCCCCCCTGGAAGGAAAAATAAACAATGTGTCAATGTGTTCAATTATCTTTCAGCCTTTGGAGCCAACTCGTGGATGAGCTTCAAACCATTGGACGCGCGAGGTTCCTCACGCAGAACTGAACTGTTCAGTCACAGAACTGTTTATCCACAGGTGTTCAGACTCTCACAGGTCTCTAAAGTAAAGGGAACCTTCAGATCTCAATCTTACGAGTCTTTAGCGCAAAATCTTACGCAGCTTAAGTATCTTCTGCTCCTCCCATGTCTCACCCCATTTAGGAGGCGGCTCTCCAGGGCCTCACAAGAGCCAGGCTGCAACCACCAGGATTCAATAGGGGGTATCCGGGGCTTGAGCCGTGACTGAAACTCAGTGGCTCTTTTACACAAGAGCATGCAGCTAAATTGTAAGTTGAAATAGGACTTGAAAAACTGTTTTTGAAGCATCTCCGGGCCAAGGCCAGCACTTTTCCTGGCATGCATTTGCGAATATCTGGGAAGGCAACAGCACCAACGCAGCATTCATACAATTCATCAGTTTTGTTTACTTCATGCAAGCAGGCTTGTCCATTTGTGCCAGATGGACGGTCTGCGATTCTTCCGGCGCCTTAGCAAGATCGCAAGGGCCACAATCGGACACTGCTATAAGTTTCTACATTGAACAAGAACAACTTCTTCGCAGCTGCCACATGTTGACTTGGCCAGTGACTTTTTCTTGTTTCGCCTCGGTGGCGAAGTGCTGCATCCCCTCAGCCGTAGCCAGTCTCTTTGAAACCCAGCTGGACCCAGCTGGGCAGGTTCTGTGAGAATGTTCAGCATCTACAGTATGTAGCTGGAACGGCTGAAACGCAACTGCAGTCAAGTCATGTGAAATAATGTTAGACATGTTAAACTGGCTCAACCCTCGCCATCGCGTATTTCCGTGCCTGTCTTCTATGGGGCCTAGCGCAGTACAGAGTCACAGTCCCTGTGTCAGTGCATTGCTGCCTTGCCATGTGCTTGACGGGATTCAGGATTCTCTAAAAGCTCTTGCTCACAAAGGATATGGACGCCTGCACTGTGATTTTGGGAGCCTTCCTATCTAGAAGCCGAGTCTGAAGTGCTTGCCATATTGGCAGCTTACCCGGATTCGGTGAAACAAGTGCAAGATCTGCAAGCCGTCACATTTGTGAGCTTAAAGCGTTGCACATTTTCACAGGAAGCTAAGCCCTGGCATCTACTCAAAGGTGCTCAGATTTGCTCAAAGGACCGACTAAAACTAGGATTGCCACGTTCAAAACGTCGAACTACACAGCTGCACTGGCTGCACTTGTCCTTATGCTGACGGCTTGATGCCAGGCTCAAACAATAGAGGCTCCCAGGTGTTTACAAATGCGGAATGTCTGACGGTCCCTTCACCAGCTTCCTGGCGATGTCGCGGCATTTCACTCTCCCCAAGCCGTCTCGCGGCAAGCCGCTGAGTATCTTGTCAACTTCTCCATGTGTCAGCCGATCACCAAAGGAGTGCAAGATATCCTTCAGCCCCTGTGGATCAAGAGAGTCTGTCTTCGTGAGGTCCAAGGTCTTCAACGCATCAAATAGCTGGTATTCACTGAGGATCGGCTTCAACGCAGCTTCCTCATAGAGGGAGAGAAAGGCTTCCAACTGGATGCCATCATCTGGGACTTTGCTCAAAAGCTCCTTGACATCCGCAGATGTTGGCGTTCTGCCACAACCACGCAAGAGCTTTGGCACCTCGGCCTTTGGGACAATCAATGGCAAACCCTTGCGCCTTCGAGCACGTCCACCTTCTGCCATCAAACCAAGGAATTCGAAGCCCTTGGCGATCTCAGCCCTCTGTTCCTTGGACAAGCTCTGTCCCGGAGCCACCTGAATTTCCATCCCAAATGATCCTGGCGAGGTGCTCTGGACTCGTCCACTTGGGCCCAACTTGAGCCTAAACTTGTCTTAAGCACTTTTTTGCGCAACACAATCCAACTTGCTCTTGGTGAACTGAAACGTGACATAGTGACATAGTGGTTACTCCATGCTCGCTTTGTGGTTTGAAACGTGCTTACTTGATCGAGGTTCAGCTTGTCGGATTGGTTTGTTTCCGCATGCAGTGGATAGCCACATATTGACATATGCAGCACAAGTAATGCAGGGCAAGTGATGGATGTGATGGTTCAAAGAAGCCCATGTTCGGGGAATTTAAACCTTATTGAATTTCCTGAAATGGCCATTCCAATATATTGTTTCTACTAGCTTCTTGTTCCTAGTAGTAAGGCCCTTGCTCCTAGTAGCGATGCCCTTGCTACTAGTTGCTCTATTAAATCCATTCGGCCCATTCAGACCTTTTGGTCACCAACATCGCCTCGTCTGTGTCCATTGTGGTGGTGCGCTCGGGCCTGGCAAAAGCTGGAGCGCCAACGAACGCAAAGGTCCCTGACATCTCGCAGTGTCTCGCTTGGAGTCGAGGCTCCGCATGAGGAGGCACTGGATTGTTTAAGTGGAGCAAATTGTTTGCTCAGTTTGCTCATTGGTGCAGGGAACGCCCCACACAACCTGCAATTTACCATAGCCAAGCGCTGGTGCAAAAGGATGTAGAGCGTACCTGCATCTGCGCCCCCCCACGCCATCCCACACACTAACAATCTGCCCCCTTGTGTGACATGCTATGCAAGTGAATGGAAACGACATAAAGCCGGTCTGTAGAGTTTCAGCTACACTTTAGTTGTTATCACTTATTATCAACTGTTTCACTGCAAAGCTGCCAGCCATTTTGAATGCGCCGGCCATGTTAGGGCCTTCAATTGTTTCGTCATGCCTTGCCAAATGCACACAGCTGCTCTGCTTTGGGCAGCGAATGCACACAACCCGGTGCGCCTGGCGTCGCTTACTATTACTTCTGCTCTAAGCGACGATTGATTGTCGACGTTTTCGCATTTGTCGGCTGCTTCTACTTCTTCTTGCTCACTGAGTTGTACGACATGAAGGTTGCAATGGACTTCAAAAGCTCCTGATCTCCTGTCGCTTGAGCTCGCGAGTTGATGTGAAGCACGTCCTGCATGCTGCCTAGCCGCTGCGCAATTTGAAAGGCACCCTGCAGGTTTCCAATCAGGATCATGGCATCCATCTTGCAGCGCTCATCCTGAATGAAGGGCACCAATTGTGAGGCTGCAGAACGATCTGCATTCAGTTCCTCTTTCTCAATGATCCAAATGTTGATCACATTGGACACCAGGCTGTCCCACTCCACTGGTGGTAGCTTTGGAATGGCTTGCAGGAACCTCACCACGGGAGCTATAGAGCCGGTCGAATGGCGTGCTTGCTGAGTAGCAATCTGGTTGGAGGCTCTGATGCACAGCTCCACTGCAGGTAAGTCCAAGAACTCGATGACTTTTTGTGCCAACTTGAAATGGCCGTTCACCATCAACAACTCTGCCACCTCACACTGTGCTGGCAAGTCACCAAACAAAACAGCATTCTGAGGCATTTCTGCGGGCATGGCTTCACAAACTGCACGTTGGATCCGTACAGTCTCCAGGTTACGCTTGATGTCGGCGCCTTCAAGGTCAGATTCTGCGGCATCCGGCGGCACAGTGGAATCAGGAAGACTGTCAGTACCATCTTTGCCTTCTTTTCTCCTCACTTTGCGATGAGCAAGACCCAAGTGCGCCTCCGCATTCTGAAGGTGCCCAACACGAGCATCCCAGGTGCCGGATTGAACAAAAAGCTGTATGGCAAGGAAGCCAGCACTGACATGGTTTTTGGTAAAGACCTCATAGGAGTAGAGCAAGTCGAATGCACGTCTGTCACGCAGGAAATCCTTGACAGAATTGAGGTATTCGTGCACCCGGCGTAAGGATGGATCAAAATCCAAAATAACTTTCTGCAGCTCATGGAATTGGTTGTGTGCCAAGCAGTGGTGTGCGACCACGTCTACGAACAAACGCTTGTCGACCTTCTCACTGAAGATATATTGACAAGCCTGAGCCAGCCTCCTCTCTCGCACCAGCAGGCTGATGAGTGACTCGGCGGAACCATATTTGTCCTGAAATTGCATCAGCTCATGAAAGGAGCCTGCGCTTAGTGCACGTGGGCCCGAGAAGGTCATTGAGAGTGGGGCAGCCAAAGGCAGTGCCATGGGGCTTGCTGGCATGAAGCTATGAGTTTGCCGATCCTCTGGCCAAAAGTTGCTGGGACTGCGTAGGTTGTGCAAGGCAGAACATCCGCAGCAAACGCTGGCCATGTCCATGGTAAGCTTGTCATAGCTTACCTCTGGCACTGAATTGGCCTCATCCTCCTCTTCAAAGACTGGATCGCCCACCTGGTCACCCTCAATGGCCTGGGACTCTTCAGCAGGTCGCTCCTTGCCATCTCTCTTCTCTTCAGGAATTGATTGATTTACTACCTTGGGCTCTTCTGCAGCTTTCACCTCGGGAACGTTGGCATCGGTGGGGTGGGCCTTGCTCTTTGCCCGCAGGGTGACCATATCTGTCAGCGTCGACCATCGGGACATCTCAGATGGATGAATCGGTGGAGTTAGGAAGGTCACGGAGTTTACCAAGGGAGTCTCCTGCAACCAAGGTTGGACAGACGGGATGGATGCCAACAAACTTCCCCTTCCCCAACCCCTTTGTTGGCCAAAATCTACAGTAGAGCATTCTAGAAGGAACATATTGATTATTGATTGATTCATATTGGAAAAAAAGGAAAAACATGTGCCTGAAAGTCATCCTTCATCGTCACGGTGTCATTTTTGCACCTCCTGCGGCGCTGATGAAGGGCATCACGCAAGCGATCCTCGAGTGCCACCTGCATTGAGGCCGCGAGTGTAACACTGCCTCCGCTGCCTCCGGCATTTTCCGTTGTTTCCGGCTTTCCGTTCGCCTTCTTTCCAGAAATTTGGAAGACTGATTCTGGAGACTTGCTGATTGGGACAATGGGGACCGCCTGGTCAGACTCTCGACCCCCCGTTTGCTGCAAAAAGATTGGAAGGCTCGCCATGGTTGCCGTAGAGCGGTAGAGCTTCCGCTGCAACCTGTTGAAAGTGTATATGCTCCGCTGCTGTTCTAAGGCAGCCAAATCATACAAAGGTGGGTAGCGCATTGCATCTTCGAAGGCCGTCAATGCATTCTCGGCCGCTTGCATGCTTGCTCCCGACCTGCTAAATTCATTTCGAGCTTCCTCAAACATGGACAGCCTTTGAAGCGCCACCACCTGTGCTTCTCTCACTGGGTCGGCCGAAATGTGCCACGAAGCGGTCTGCTCATTGGTCTTGTCTTCTCCACCGCAGCGCCGGCACAATTCAAGGGCCAACGACAAATGATCTTCTTTCACCAAGGCATCCCGAAGCTCAGCGGCCTCTTTGGCATCGCACAATTGGGCCAAGCCCACCTTCTTGCCACTCACATTCCAAAGGCGAGGAATGAAGTCCAAGTTGTTGAGACTCTGTTCTAGCTTCAGCTGAACTTCATGACCAGCTCCCGAAAACTTCACCTCCAGGCATTTCAAACAGCATTCTTCTTGCCTTTCTCCAATTGGGGTCTAAACTCTGAACAATCTGCAACCGACTGGTACAAATAACTGCACTATTGGTGCAGTGCACATTAGTGCTACCCAATTGATCGTACCTGAAGATATTTCAGCAATCGTCGAATGAGAAACGTCAGCAAACGGGCTGAAGGTGCTGCGGGACTTTGAGACGTGTCTGGCCAATTTTCTCCGTATTTCGGCGTCAGGTCGTAGAGGCGAAGCGACAGCTCGTCGCAGATGTCAAAACATGCAGCCGCATTCCTTCAGTGCAAAATGTGAGACAATCTAGGCAGCTAGGCGGTCAGCTTCAGTCCCGAGAAAAACAAATGCAAAAAAAATGCAAAATAGATCAAAAAAAGCGATTCGAGGTGGAATAGGGTGTTGGGTCATCCGGAGATGAAGAAGAGGTTCAAAGAGCATGTGATACCGGGAAAGGTAAACGACAAACGATGAGAAATATGAGTGCAGCATAGTGCAGCACATGTCAGCACAGCAGCATGAAAGAGTCAGCACGATGACGTAGGAAGAGATTGGTTAGGCAAGGCCAGCGGAGAGTTTAGCTGGTGAACACCAAGCAAGTTTGGCCAAACCAAGCAGGATTAGGAAAGACATGATGCTGTCTGTATCTGTCTGTAGGCTCCAGACGAGATGAGCGCAAGATGGAATGGAAAAAACAGAAAGGCTCGCTCAAGCAGGGAGGCCGGAGGCCTGTACACTCTGTGGTCGCCACGAATGCAATGGACACATAGCGGCAATTGGTTTTGATCTAATCCAAACATCCATGGTCCATGGTCGCAAGTGTTCCAAGTAGCTTCTTGTTACTAGTCGCTTCTTGCTCCTAGCAGTACGGCCAGGAGCCCCTAGCAGCGATGCCCTTTGCTCCTAGTAGCAAAGTTATTCAAAAAAAAGAACGCCGCGAATCTTTGCTCCAAGACTCTCCGGGCCATCGGAACAAAGCTCCAAAATCCGCTCGGCCAAGCGGCTGCTGGGAGCATCTTCAAAGCGATGCCGGCTACGAATGGTCTGGTCATTGCCAGAAGTTCCAGATAAACACCAAGGTCCGCCCAGCCCTTCACTTTCCTGTGAAGGTCGGGCCTCTGGAAGAGACCTAGTGCCATCATCGTCTACATCGCTGACATCATTGAGAGCTGGTGGTAGGGCCAAGGCCTTCCGCACATAGCGGAGAATTAGCTCGTCATGACGATACTCCGGGAAGTCTTCCAAGAACTTCTTCAGCAAATCAACTCGAGCATTCATCAGCAAACTCTCAACAATCAACTCAGGCTTCCTCAAGAGCTTCAGGAAATGCGGCCGCATGATTTCGCTAACCTCCTGTAGAAGCTGTAGCGATGCCAGAAGTACTCGAAGTCGTTCTTCCTCAGGACCTGAGAGCCATGACGTAAGGACCTTCTGCGTCAGAAGCATCTGGCACAAGAGAGCCCGGTGCTGAATCATGTCAAACATGTCCAACAGCTGCAGTGCGAAAGACACGGCTTGCGAAGGCGGCAGGGAAAGCAGTCGATTCACCGCGTTGGTCTTGTCATTTTTGGTTGTGAACAGGTAATGCAAACGTGACAGTTCCAGAGAGTGCAACGGATCAGTCATGCCATACATCTGGGCCAAGGTTCTTGCCATGTCGTGCTGTTGAAGTGAAAGCAAGTGCTCCACGGCTTCACCAACCTGCAGCGATACCGCCAATTCATGCCACTTCTACAAGTCTTACCATAACAAGGGCTCTGTTGGTGGCTTGGGGATCACATGTCTCTATTCCCATGTCAGCACATGTTTCACAAGAACCCGCATCTCCCACCTGCACTTTGCTCATATCTTCAATCTCTTGCCAGACTTGCCACCGCCCTTCCGCTGCTTGCAAAATCTTCTCAAATGACACCATTCTCTGCAGAATCCGCCGGAGTTCTTGCTTCAAGGCAGCTGTGCGGCTAGCTTCAGTGCCATCTGTGGGCTCTTGCTCAATGCGTTGCAGGCACATGGACAATGTCTGGACAGCAGTGTCTACATCCCAGCGCTTGTACCGATCCAGTGTCAGCTGGGCAGCCAAAGCATGGCTTTTCACCCGGTACATGCACTCATGATCCAGCAGCTCATGGCCTGCGTCGAACTCTGCGGCGTGTGGACTGTTCAAATACAAGTGTAAAACCTTGTCGGTCAGTGCACTGTCCACCGGCAAGTGTTCGTCACAAACCTGCAACGCCAGCTCATAGCGGCCCTCTGCAATCAATGCATTCACAAGCTGGGTATAGGCAGCCGACATGCAGGCCTCCTGATCGTCACCAGCTGCTCTGAGGGCAAGTTGCTCCTCTTGGCTGAAGCTTGCAAACTCGGCCTCTGTGTACCCACTTTCCACCTGGTCACTCATTCCAATCTTCCCGAACAATGTCATCGGTGCACGCCCTGCTGATTGCTGGGCATCTGCCTTGCTATCATCTGCCTTTCCCTCAGCTTTGACTCCTTGAATCGCCTGCAAGGTGTTCTGCCGCTCTTCAACCCATCGGTGCAAGGCTGGAAAATTCTGGCTCTTCTCCTTGGCAAAGCATAGCATTGGCCAAGATGGCCAACGCTGGCCCCGGCATTCAAGGCACGCTAAGGTGGCCAGCAATGGCGCCTCTTTGCATTGCACTGAAGGAAGCGCACGCTCGTGTTGGGCCAAATACTGCACCACTTCCATGGACATGGGATACTCTGGGAATGAAGTTGCGCAGCCCCCGTGAGCTGATCCATCCGACCACTTGAAAGATGAGTTCACAATCACTTCCACAATGTCGATATTCATAATCTCCGATAGCGCCAAAGCCTGCCGATGACCACTGAGTTCAAAGAGGAGGCGCGCTACAATGCCTTTGGGTGGCTCTGCCAACACATCAAAGAGCTTGGTGACACCAGCGGCCTCTCCAAGCTCTCGCTCTCCTTCCTCCGTTTCGTCGCGCTCATCAAAGGAAATGGTCACAGTTTCTCGTGCTTCTCGCTTTTCGACTTTCAATGCAGGCTTTCTTTCGCCAGCATCTTGGGAGGCTGAATGCATTAGATCTGCAACTCGTGCCAGGTACTCCAAGAATCGCAGAAGATATCTCGATGACCCCAGGCCTTCAGAAATCTGTACTGCTTCTTCACGATCACCTGCCTCTGTGGGAACCTTGGAACCATCCTCCTCCTCGCGATTGAAAGAGGTGATGGCGGTGGAAAGGAAATCCACCAAAGTACGTTGAGAAGCAGACGTCTGCCCTTTTTTTTACCAGGTCGACACTTTCCACCAGAGATAAAATTGCATGCCGCTGTGTATGAAGCCGATTTAGATGAGATTTCAACAGTGCTGGCTCAGAAGGTAGGGTCTCAATGCCCAAAATTATAGATGCCAATGATGCCCGATCTCTAAGCTCGGGGCGAACTTCAACCAGCACGCACAAACGTTCCACCCAGTTTTCGAAAAAGCTCCGCATGGCTTCTGGCACCCCATGAGCAATCCAGGGGATTGCTTTCTTGAGGAGCAAGGTGCTCATCTGACTGAATGGAGCTGCTGATACCGCCAGGTCAACCAAAACGTAAAAGGCCAGCAAAGGGGCCGATAGGGAGCCTAGCAAATCTGCCGTAGAGCCTGCAGAAACTGTCAAGTCCCTAGAGGCACCAGAGTCGCCTTGCCCTTTAGCAAGCACCGACTGCAGGCCTTTCAAGGAATCTTCTAACTCCTTTTCCAATTCCTTGCTGAGCATATCCTCTGGTACTTCACCCCCCTTCTCAAAGTCATGTGTTTGTGTCTTGGTCAGTGCTTTCCTTGTCATCAAGGTCTGTCGCAAATGCTTGAACTGCTCTGCTATTTGCACGGCGGCTTCAATCTGGCCACCGCGAAGCGTTGGGAAGTGTTTCAGGAGCTGCCGACTCAAAGCATAGTCATTCATCTTGAGGGAGCGCTGCAATAAAGTGGCAGGTCTTGATAACATCCTAGGGGGGCATCATGTAGATCAACAAGTTTGAAGCACATATATAGTCTATAATACATATTTATATATAACAATATAACTATATATACAACTGTAAATGTTTTTATATAGGGACATCCTAAACTACCGAATCTTCTTTCGCTTTCACTTTGGCATAGCGAAATCAATGTGTGAATCCAAAAGGTTGAAAAATACTGACTGACAAACAGGAATATACAGTAAACAATTGAACAGAGGAAGGTGTTTGCCTGCAAAGGAGTCTCTTTACTTGAGAGGAGGGAGACACGAAAGGAAAGAAGAGAACGTGAGAGGCAGGAACAAAAATGCAATGTTCGACGTGGTGATTTATCCCCTCGATTGCGACCTTTCGTAAATATAATTTCATGCGCACTCTATAATGTTCAAACATATGCTCTCGAAATGTTCAAAAAGATTCTTAGGAAAACTGGACGACGAGCGGCCCGAAAGCACTTTTCATCACGTAGGAAGTCAGAGTGTGAGTTATCTGTTAAGTATTCAGTGTGAAATGTTAAGTCGAGTGAGTTGAGGCAGTGTGTGGGTGTCTGTATGTGTGTGTGAGTCTCTGTCTGTGTGTGTGTCCGAGTAAGTTGAGGCAGCGCGTGGGTCTCTGTGTGTGATGTGTGTGTATGAGTCCCTGTCTGTGTGTGTGTGTGTCTATGTCTGCTGCTGGTGAAGGTCTTCACTGTAGATATAGTGAACGATATTTACGAGAAGCTTATTGGGGTGTGTTGAAACTTCTTGCAAGTACATTCTCCATTGCTGTTGAATTGCTTTATGTTCCTGGCTGGCCCAAGTTCTATGGAGACTTGTGCAATCTCACTTTGAGCACCAAAAGGTAAGCTATGCAAAATGCACAAATGCATGGCAGCCACACCGCTCTCCAGGTAACGTTTTCTTCACTTGAGATGTAGTTCACCAACCACTATACTGGTCATTTTCTCATCGACTGTCCCAAAAAAACAAAAACGTGCCCAAGTAGCTTCAGGTGACACGCAGCAGCCATTGCCTATATCTTCGCGTGCTCTCTCTGCTCAGCTCGCGACTAGCCTGTGTATACGGAAAAGATTCCCCAAAAATATGTCTAGCAACGTCCTTGTTGTCCTTCCGCCAAGGGCAATTGCCCTGGATTTGGTCAATGGGCTCCACCGCATTCCAATGCACAAGATAGAGTTCTTGCAGACCAACGTTTCTGCCAAATTTAAAGATGGATCCTGTCTTGAGGAGTGCGTGTGTCAAATGGGGAGCTCGATCCCAGCACGCACCCGAATTGTGCTGAAACTCACGCGGGCCGGTCGCAGCGACCTCTATTGGACTCTCGACCACGCGCGATCTCCGCAAAGGGTTGCGCGCACACCGGACAGATCGCTGCATTTCGCGCACTCGACACGCACGATCTCCGCAGAGGGTTGCGCGTGGACCGGACAAATCGCACTCTCGCCTGCATTTCGCGCACTCAACACGCACGATCTCCGCAGAGGGTTGCGCCGGGATGGGACAAATCGCACTCTCGCCTGCAATTCGCGCACTCAACACACACGATCTCCGCAGAGGGTTGCGCGCACACCGCACACCGGACAAATCGCATTCGCGCCTGCATTTCGCGCACTCGACACGCACGATCTCCGCAGAGGGTTGCCCGCGTGCAGGACAAATCGCACTCTCGCCTGCATTTCGCGCACTCGACACGCACGATCTCCGCAGAGGGTTGCGCGCACACCGGACAAATCGCACTCTCGCCTGCATTTCGCGCACTCGACACGCACGATCTCCGCAGAGGGTTGCGCGCACACCGGACCAATCGCACTCTCGCCTGCATTTCGCGCACTCGACACGCACGATCTCCGCAGAGGGTTACATGTTCGGTTGACGCTGTTCGTCCCACCCTCCGCCTTTGAGAGAGAATTTATAAAATGGGGAAATGTTTTTCATTAGGACATCTCCCGTGCAAGTTATCATTAGGACATCTCCCGTGCAAGTTTTCCATACTCACACTTGCATACTCATTAGGACATCTCCCGTGCAAGTTTTACTTTTGCACTTGGATACTTGCCGTTGGATGCTTTCACTCTTCCACTTACACTGGGATACGTATAGAAGTGTCAGTGTTCAAGTGTAAGTGTGGAAGCGTAAGTGTCCAACTGTACGTGTAGAAATGTCAGTGTTCAAGTGCAAGTGTGCAAGTGTCAGTGTGTAAGTGTAAGTGTAGAAGTGTCAGATTTCAAGAGATTTTCCGGAAGAACCCTTCGCAATGCTTTCGGGAACAAACTTGCCCCATGACTCAGATCATTGGTGAGCATTGAATCGGAGCATCATAGGATTTGAACTATCCTGAAACCATAACAGGCTCACGAAGACGTTCCCCAGGAGAGAATTGACGTGCTTCACAAAACAAACTCTAGGTATGTATCCCCTCGGGGAACACCTTTCGTGATTAGAATTTCATATGCACTCTTTCTGAGTGTTCAAGAGGGTTTCAACTATCCTGAAATCATGAGAGGCTCACGAAGACGTTCTCCAGGAGAGAATTGAATTTAGTGGGGGGGGGGTCTGAATTGAGCGATCAATTATTCGACCCGGACGCGCCAACACTTGCTTCGCAAGACAAACTCAAGGTATCCCTAAAGGGCTACCTTTCGTGAAAAGGGCGTAAACACCTCCCTCTTTTCCCATCTCGTTCGTAGTTCTTAACGTCCTCACATCACCATATTGCCCTCCCAAAAGGTCCTTGGAAGGAAGAAAGCTGGCAGCAACGACAGCGGCACTTCTCTGGGCGTGCAAAACTGACGAAGCGGATCTCGGCTGCTCACCTCACAACGAATTGCCCAAGCAAGTGCCCAGAATCAGATTCATTATCTTGCTTTTATACATTACTTATCTATTTTTTGTCGTCGTCCAGACTCCGAAAGACCTAAAACAAACAAAACATTGCAAACCATGTTGCATCATGTTGCATCTTGGGTCCCTGCATCTCCGTACAATTGCCTGCATCTCCATGCTATTTTATATATGTGATACTATAAGTTGTACTGCTGTATCTAACTCGCTTTCTCTCTCGCTCTCTCCCTTTCACTGTTCCACTCGTCAGCTTGTTGGTTGCCCACCCCTCCTTCGCATTTGTTCGACCCTGTTATGCTGACTCTGCTGAACCCCTGACAAGGATCTCAAATGCTGCAAGTTGGAGCTTGTTTGAGTTTTCTAGTGTAGGAATAATATTCTGGAGCTTGTAAGGTGGAGAGAAAGAAGCAAACTGTTCAATTCTCAGCTTGAAGGCTTCCATTGCTCCATCTGTTTTGACCACGCCAAGAATGTCTATCTCACCGACTGTCACCGCCCCAATTGCTGTTGCCCATTCTCTGGCTGTGTGCTCAGTGATGCTCGTCCCAGCCCCACGCACCATTGCGGGTGCTGCGTTGCCCGCAACGCCTCCAGTAATGTTGCCCAGCTGGGAATAGATGAAGTAATCCTTGAGAGAAATGAATACACCTCAGCAGGCCAGCAAACCGCCAACAACCCGCAAAGGAAATGTCAAATCAGTCTGCACCAAAATGTCCACTCCTATCTGGACCTGACTCTTAGCATGCTCGTGGCCAGATATTGCAAATGATGGCAAGTTGGCAACAAACAAGAAGACGAGGGATTTGAGCAAAGCCAGGGCACGCCAAATGGCTTCCTGCGTGAACAGTTGAAGTTGCTGGATGGTGGCCTTCAAACCTGGATCCAATTCGTGCTCTGCTGCGGCCAAAGGTTGCAGGTGATGTCGCAAAAGCACCAAGAGCGACAAAAGAAGATTCGGGGGGACCAAAAAGTGTTCCGCAGAGTCCACACAGCGACCAGCTTGCAAATGGTGATGCCTTGCGAAACAAAGCGAAGACAAGAAGAGGAAGACTGAGACCTTCAAGGGAGATCGCTCGATCGAACTCATCAAGTTGTCCAATTCGTGAATTCCCTCTCGTATCACTTTGTCTCCAGGCACCTCGCTGTTCTCTACACAATTGGCTATCAAATACATAGCACAGCGTACGGTGTAGTAGCAATGTGCCAAGTCAAGGTCATAAGAATGTTCCAATGCTGCTGCCTCCTGCCTAAGCTGTGGCAATGAATGCAAAGAAGACAGAAGGGTGTGGCTGTCCACCATTGGAAGATTGGGGCGCATCACATATAGGATGCTATGGGAGGTGATTTGCTCTAAGACATCAGCCGCCACTTCTTGCACTTCTCCTGGCTCTGCTGACTGAAAGGCTTCTAAGGCCTCCTCTGAGAAGCCCTCGCCCTCCACAAGAGCTTCAGCATTCTCTGCTCTGCTGCCTTGCCGAAGGTTTCTGTCCTGCTCTGTTTGCTCCTTCAGACGCTTCCTCTGTCCTGGCGCTCCCACGATCTTCTTTTGTCTCGCTGATTGATCCACCACCTTCGCAATCCACCCAGCAGCGAAAAGCCGATAGTTCACAACCTCAAAGGTTGCAGTGAATACTAAGTCTACTCAGCCCAGTGCCCATCAAGGGAAGCTCAGCCCCAAAAAAGAAAGAGTTATGTTATATACAGTATCTGAACTGTTCCATCAGTGGATGCTACCTCGTTCCATATGCCATTTTGCTGCTGCAGTGTTGGCCAACATATTGCACTCAAACACGACCCCGCCTCAACCCAGTAGTCTACCAGCAAGTCACCCACTTTACTGCTGTCACGAAAGGTCTCCTCAACATAGGACTTCCACAATGTATCCAGGAGATGCTGAAGGCTTTCAACATCTCGACGGAACTCGTCCCAGCAAAGAAGCACCACTAAAGGCTTCAGTTGTGGAAAGGGTGCCAACAGCCAAGCGGCGGTACAAAAATCCCGCTGTCGAATAAATCCAGAGGATGTCTCAATAACATACTCCAAACAATGCGCGCTGGCCACCCGAGTAAATTCAAAGTAAGCATCCCAAAAGGTGATTGGCGGCTCCTTGAAGGTGTAAGTGGCAGGGTCAAGCAGTTGCAGCACTTCAAAAGCGGGCGGCAGTGATGACTGCGAAGATTTTAATCGAAGAAGCTTGTCCTCCAAAGTGCTGAAGAGCCGTAAGGCTGAGTGAGAGTTCCCAGGAGCATGCGTCAAGAAGGCTTCGTAGATCTTGGCACGGTGTTGGAAAGCATTCCTAGCATATTCCAATGGAACCTTCCCATGCTCCTCCCACGCTTCTGCCAGGCTCCTGTCAGAATGAGTTTGAGCTTCGACGACTTCGTCCTCCAAATCATCAACTTTCCCGTCCCCTCGAGGACCATCACCTCTAATCCGCTTCAGAAGCGAAGAATAGCGCAAGGCAGAGGAGCCAGGGCCAGCAGACGAAGAGGTGAAGTTTGTGGAGCTTAGCGAGTGGTGTCTATCCACCAGGCGACGCAATTGATCCCAAGGCTTGAAGCGGATGCCGCTGCCTTCGGGCACTTCCTTCGCTTCTGCGGATGCTGCTTGGGCAAAGTTGGAGGCCAAAATCCTTGATGCAGCATCTGCTGCGTCGTCCGACTCCTCCGCTGACAATGTTGCTGTAGAAGTGGCCATTGACACCAGTGCTTGCAGGCGTCCGTGCAGTGCTGGAGTGGGGCGCACATCAGACACAACGACAACCAAAAGCACGCTCAGTAATTCTAGTAGAGACTGTGGACATCCAACCGCATCATTCACCTCCAGGAACTTCAGATATCGCCAGGCATCTGATTTCAAGGACTGAAGAAGAGCGTCAGCAGTTAGACCTAAGTACATCTGTTGGATACGTCGCGCCGTTGGCACAGCTGCTGTACAACCTGGAGGGGCCAAAGAAAGACAAATGCAGCGCCCCAGCAATGGCTGGCTACGGCACAGGTCGTAGAGCTGTTGGACGGCAGCCTTTGTCAAGCTCTTTGAGGAAAAGTGATCAATTTGCTCTTGCCTTTGAATTGAATGCCCTGGCAGGAAATTGACAAATGGAGAAACCTGGTTTGTGACCTGCAAAAGCGAGAGAGCTGGAAGCTTGAATGACGGTGGAACTTGCAATTCTGGTGGGAGATCCCCGTCAAGGCTAGTTGCACACAGCAAACCGGCGTGATACTCACGAAGCTCACTCGCAACCTCAGCAGTGAGAACCTGAGAATATATGGCTGCTCCATCAAGCAGTGCCTGTGCCACAAGTACATCAAACTCCAGGTGTTTCAACAGCCAGGGAGGAAGCTGAGCTGTCTGGTTGAGGTGAACTTTGACCAAATCCTGAAAGTCGATCAAGCAAAGCCAGGCAAGGTGAGCTGAAGATGGAACCAAGACCGAGCAAAGCCAGTGCTTCGGCGGCCCATACCAAATGATCTTCCTCAATACCCGTAGGGCCTTGGGCAGATTCTTGCTGGCAATGATCTGCAGCAAAGCACGGGCCAGTTCTGCCTGACCCAAGGAGTAGTAGTTGCACATGCAAATGACGATCTTGCTGTCATCATTCTCCAGCAGGAATGGACACCGACCACCCTCATCCTCCGTCTGCCTGCCTCGCATGGCTGGCCCATGGCGAGGCGAAGATGCCAATATTTATTCAATTATATTGTACTCCTAGGTCCTGAAGTCCTAGCTACGTCCTAGGATTCAAGCACACGGCTGGCATGGCTGGCGCCTCTGACTTGAAAAGGTAATCGAGTGAAAAGGAGTGAACAGTGAAATCGGCTTCCGCTGCTCACCTTTCACCTTGCGCCTCTGCATTTACAATGGCCCAGATTGATCAAGCATGTCCATACTGCTATGCACTTCCTGCTCCGACCCAGCATTTGCACCACACAATCTTACAGAGCTTTGTGCAAATATACTCTATTTGATGCTCAGAGCCTACTATCAGTGATTATCAGTCGGCACGGCAAGCAACTACAATATACAGCAAAGGTATCTCAAGGTCAACTCACAGCATCAACATGCACATCTTGCTGCTGAAACTGCTGTTGGAATCTGATCCTTGTTCGCTAACTTTTCCAAGCATTGGCCCAGCATAGGTTGATCTGATTCTTAGTGAGGCATTAGCAGAAGTATTGGCAGGTTTTTGCCCGGCATTGCCAAATGAGCTCTCAAGTCAACAATGCATTGGAGGTCAGCTGGCAAAGTTCGAAGTCACAAAGAAGCTCCATGCTGCTGCAAGAAACCTCAGCTTCAGAGTGCTCTGACACGGAAGCTGACTGAAATCATCTTGGGAGACTTGGCCATCTGAGCCAGGAACCGAGCCAGCTTTTCAAAACATCATCCAAGTTCGCCTCCAGCTGCAACACCAACTCCATCGTTGCAAGGCGCAGCAGCCCCTCGAATCAAAGACTTCCCATGGGTGCTATATAGTGTCGACATGTGGACTGGTGATGTATGAAACAATGATAAAAATACGTATTATACATATACATACATATATATATAGAGAGAGAGAGATATACGTGCCAGTCTGCACTGCAGTTCTCTGTATAAATACTCTTTTTCTTTTACCCTGTGCATGCCACTTTCTCCGGCAGAACCCTTGAAGGGACTTTTGTAGTGTATATATGTGTATATAATGTATTCCGCCCGTTCTTTTTCTACAGTAGCGAGCTAACAAACAAACATGTCGTATGGGGAGTTGCACGGTACCCGGTAGCCATTTCCTATGGGTGACGCTGTGGGATCACCCCAAAAAGTGACGAGGAGGGAGGCACGCTTGTAGATTCCCCCAACCTCACTCCACACCTGATCAGCTGCTACAGGTCTGGTCGTTGGGCTCTGCCAAGTGCCGCTACCCCCAATGCAGGGTGGGGCACCTTGCAGTGGTTGAAAACAAAAGGATTGAGGCAAAGCTTGCATTAAAGTGCATCAAGTGTGGTTTGTGGTTTCTTCACTCTGATGCCGGATGCGACTATATAATGCCCTGCCTTGCTCAGCGTTTGAGCCTTCTGGATTGGCCAATTCCAGTACCACATCTCAGAACATTGAGTGTTCACACGGTGCTGAGGCCCACTTGCTACACCACATGCTGATCGTGAAAATGTCTGATGCCAGTTAAGCAGCAAACAACACCGCCTCTGATTCACATTATTTAGTGGTGAACACACTCAAATATGATACCCGGCGCCGATTGGATTGACCAGGACACATTGGTTGGCTGAGAACTGGCAAGACTCCTGCGCTTGAGGGGGCAGCCAGGCCACAACATGCCACAACAAAAGGCTTTTCATGAGTGTTTGTTTGGTTGCTCTTTCCATCATGCCGCATGCCTCTAACTCAAGCAACTGAACAACTGATGCACTTGTTGGATGCCTAATTCAGTGCAGAGGAGATCCCAGAATCCAAGGCGCACCTCTTTCAGAGATAGCCAAAGAAGGACCCCACCACTTGACCGCAGCACTCCCCAGCCAGGTGGCAAGGAAAAGAGCTCCTGCCAGGGGCTGCCACACTCAGGCCTATCTCCCAACCTGATTGGCCACCGAAGCTTGGCTAAAGAGCATATATTTAGAAAAGGTTAAGAACGTGTCTATATATATATTAATATTATATATACTTATATACTTATATGTGTCTTTCCGCAAGAATCGACCGAATGCGCAAGTGTGTTTACGTTTGCAACGTCTCGCAAAATAACACCAAGAGCACAATAGAGCACAATTCTGGTATCAGAATGCTCCACTTCGATCCAGGTGCACTTGCAATAACACTAATCCAAATAGACGACTCATTGGCTTTCTATCGTCCCATGCTGTAGAAAATGATCCTCCCACACTTTGGGGGTCTAAGGAATGACGTCATGATCGGTGCGCTATCAATTGTCCCGAGACAGTTCGCACAGGGCAGCGGAAAAGATGAAGGACCAGCCCATAGTTTCTCTCCGAGTATTTCCGATTCAAGCAATCAAGTTTGGATGTGTCGATTTTGCGCACAAGAGCTACAGTAGAAGAGCTTCTCCTGGGTGGCACCATCTGCAAAGCCATAGGAAACAGCCTTCTCAAGCGGGAATGGAGGCCGATAAAGGTAGACCTGAGCCAGTCATCTTTCTAGGTCGTTTTAGCAACTCGATTGGCCATGACCGGCCAAGCAGCATCGGCCACCGCAATAATGGAGCTTTTCTCGTGGCCTGAAAGGATTTGCAGCTTGAAGTCCGACTTCTGTCGAGAGTCCACCTCAAGGGTGGGCCAGAACTTAACACCTGACCAGACTGACCAAATATGACAGTGGCTTGAACAGTGACTGTGCAAGGCAAGAATTTGAGTTTGCTTGCTCTGGGCTTGGCATTTCAATCTACCAAGTGGCCATCCGTGGGGGCGGCTGTGGAGTGACACTTCGAAGCACGACTCCGTTTGGTGTGCTCGGGATTGAGACGATCCTCCCAGGCGGTGCTTGTTTTGTCTCCCATCATCTGAAAGCTGAAGTATGACCAGGCACACTCTGTTTCAGTCACACCAAGGTATGGAGGTATGGAATGGGACATAGGGGACAGGGTATGAAATGAATTTCAGCAACTATCTGATCTACCCTCAATTAGATAATTAGAGCCCCTCAGGAGCTCTGGTAGCCCAAAAGCGGGTCGGGCCTAGGCCTTTTATATATAGGCGGAGGGGTCTGTCTCTGTGGTAACATGAATAGTTTTCTACCTGCCTACCTGCCTACCTACTTCCGCCCCCTTGCATCCTGTACACCAGG
Organism: Durusdinium trenchii; assembly: GCA_963970005.1. Classification (NCBI taxonomy): domain Eukaryota; class Dinophyceae; order Suessiales; family Symbiodiniaceae; genus Durusdinium; species Durusdinium trenchii. The sequence continues at coordinate 959,168 of CAXAMN010019668.1, forward strand.
ACACTGATGGCATTTAGATCTAAATTGTTTGCCTGCGTATGTATGTACTTATGTATATTACTATATATTATATATATAATCGAATTAGATCGCTTTGATCGCACATTGCCAGGTGCTGTTGTGTTCTTGAAGCCATGAAGCGAAAGTGAACACAGAATTTCTCAAAATTGAATGCAGTCCAACAAGACTCTATGACATCAGGAGCTAACCCGCTCACGTCCAGGGTCGTCAATCTTTCTATACCTGCCTTGACCCCCCATCATTTCACAGAGGTTGTTGTCACGTGGATGCAATACCGTTTGATTCATTGTAAGCCAAAGCAACGTTTGATTCTATGAAACAGTCAGTCAGCTTCAAACACCTTCGGGTCACACGGTGCTTCTTTTCGGATCACGCGGTGCCTCCTTCCCAGCACAGGGGAAGATCTCTGTGACACAGGCGGCGTGCGGCCGCGAGCCGGAGGAGTATAGGTGGGACTCCTCAGCTGAGACAGTTGCGAGATCTGTCCATCAAGAATTATCACTCCAATTCACTATATAATATAATATATGTGCAGAAAATAGTTTCTATACGGTTCTATACAAGAATGCAATAAATCATTGCATGTCAACAGCCAAGATTCAAAGATCGGGTCGGCACAAAGCGCAGCGATGGAAGTTGCAGCGGCTGGGTGAAGGAGATGGGCTCAAAGGGTGCAACACCTTTCCCAAAGACTTCTCTGGTGCAAGGGCCCTCCCTGCCTCTGTCCACATGTCGCAAATGATAGAATGGATAAGAAGCTGTCAGAGTCAGGATGTATCAAGAGGTCCGTTCATTGAAGACGCTTTGTAAATGTCCAAAGCTATCGTTTCATAAGATACTCTTCCATACTCGTCCACGATTATCCACACTTCTTGGGAACAATAGAGTCAATAGAGCTACCATGAGCTACACATTGAGACGAGCAACAATGACAATACTTGAGAATGGGGTGACGATGGAAAAAAAACACTTGACACTTGCAGCCTTTTGTTTCGATATGGCATTTGTGTCCTTGCACATTCAACATGTTCTCGACTTTCCCTTTCTCCGACCTGCGGGCAACGCCCGGGGTGACAACAACGTTGCAGGTGAAGCTGGAGCACTGGGAAGCTCTTCAGGCCTGCAAAGCTGTGAGTGATTCAGTTTACCGTGACTTTCGTCTGAGTAGATCCGTTGAGTTTTTAGAGAGAGAGAGAGAGAGAGTCTTGAATGAGTCTTTCAAACCTTACAGTGCTTCCTTTGGGCACCTTTTTCCAAATATGTTGACATCTTACAGAACCTGTTGCACATCTGCAGGGAAGTTTGACCCATCTGAAAGAGCTGAAACTCTGATCCGAACGATGTGCAGAACTAACAAACTATATAACTGCGTGCAGATTCTGGATTCTGCAAACCCAATGAATATAATGTCATATTTCAACGACCACGCTACCGTTGCAGCTTGTGGCCCGTGCATTCAGGTCTTGATGGTTATGGTTCCTTCCTCTTATATAGTAGAAATGGCCTCCAGCGATGGCCTCCAACCTAGAAGTTGCGAGGCCAAAGCAAAGCACCATTGGCTTTCAATTCGCGTCGCCAAAAAGTTCCCCTGCTTCAAAAGGAATCCAGTGATGTCAGTGATGCTACACCAGTAGACCGTGGACCATGGTATGTATGTATATACACACACACACACACATATATATATATAGATATAGATATATTGGTTGCTCATTTCCGAATCGTTGAGCTGTTGAGGAAAGCTGGAGCCTTGTTCTGAGCTCAGGCGGTTGTGACAAGGCAGCAGGTGCAGAGATCAGCCTTTCACGGGCATCCGTTGTGAAGCGGTGCCGTCACAGCACCAACCATGAATTAAACAGAACAGCATGTATGAAGCAAAACTCCCCGTTTCTAGTGAGTGAGGTAGTGAGGTATGTTCGCAAATAGCACTTCACTCTGCCAACTCGCAAAAAACCCATGACAACAAGTAATTTAATGTAATTTATATATACTGTTGACAAACTGCCAGCCCGCTCGAACCCTACGCCGATTTCTCCATCATGGCGGGCAAAGTGCCGCTTCAAGCGTGGTAGGATCTACGGCCCCTGTTCATAGAGCCAGGACACCGGGGAAGGTTTGGGATCAAGCACGGACATGTCACACATGTTGGAATCACAGCACCCAGTATTTTCTTTGATCCCGAACCTTCGGATGTCAGAGTTGCTCTGCCCGGCACTGCGAGCCTCTGCTCGTTTCTTCATCTGTTCTTCAGTGGGCCGGATGCTAAATTGCCCTGAGTTGATTAACTCGTAGAGCGCAGCATTGGAACCAAGCACTTTGGTGAGACCGTCTGCTGGCATTGCCAGATGGTCCACCCACTTGACCTGTCCTCCAAGCTCTTTCAGATCTTGTCGGATGATCTGAATCTCAATTGCGGTTCTCTTATCTTGACCGCCTAAACAGTCTTTTGACAAGTGGTCATACAGCGATTTCGCATCGACCACTGCTAAAGACTCTTGCAGGCCTCTCTCACTTAGCTCCGAGCTCATCACCAGGAGCTCCTCACCCTCCAGCCGGCTGCGCCATGCCTTGATGTTGAACGTGCCGTCGGTCAGCTCTTGCACCATGACCATGATCCACAACAACTCGGCCAGACCTCGTGACAAACTTTGTGTTTCTGCCGCCAAGGTCGAATTGACGATGCGCTGGAGCTTGCCTGATCTCCATGCCAGAACATTGGTGCTCACAGCAGCTCCATCGCGAAGGTTGTTCTCATGGGCCAAAACGAGGTGTCCACCCTGTGAGTGGAATCCTGCGTTCGCGAATGAAGCGTCGGTCACCACACTGAGCCGCATCTTCTTCAGCGGTTGCACTTTCAGGCTCAGACTTGCATGGGCTTTGAGCTCTGCCACCACCTGGTTCAGCTGGATTATGTCCTCGATGGTCAGTTTGGAGAGTTTGGACGCGATCAGGCTTGACGGTCCCGAGGCATCTGGTCTTCCTTCTCGACTCAACCAGTTGAGCGCTCCACAAGTAGCCCTCGCTGCGCCGACCTCTGCCTCGTTGGCCATCTCCTTTTTCTGACCCTTTCGCCCCTTCTCCAGGTTCACCGGGTGAAGCCTCTCCTCGATGAACTTCTGCATGTCCACCAGGAAGCCGCCATCTGGTGGTTGACGAACTCGTCGGCCGTTAAATGCGCATCCATCCTTCTCTTTGGACAGCTGCACGTACTTGCCAAAGACGTACTTTTTCTTCAGCTGCTCCATCTTATCGTGGTGCTCTCGATGTCCGACTGTGAACAAGTCGTCCACCTCGATGGCGATCGCCCCCAGCAAGCGCTTGCGGGTTCGGTCGTAGAGCTTCATGATGCATGGGTCTAAGGCCGACATCTCGTATCCTAGGGCCTTCAAGTCATCAGTGAGGGACTTCCGCCAGTGCAGTGGAGCGTCGACCAGCCCGTAGCAACCCGCAATGATCTGGACAATCTGCTCGGGGTGCAGACCAGTGACTCCCTCCTTGGGCTGCTGGAAGTATAGTCGCCCTTTTGGTCGGTGAAGCGGTTGGCTTTGGCAAAAGGCATTCTTCAAGTCTCCCACCGTGGCCTCCATGTTCTCGTTGGCCGCAATCTGCAAGAGGACGTTGAAGTTCACCGTGTTCAAGGTTGGAGAGAATCGCTCCAGGTCGAGGATGTCGGGGTCCAAGTCGCCCCTGATGCACAGCCGCGACTTCTTCATGGCCGGTTCTCCTGGCTGTTCTCCAGGTTTGTATCTTCGTGCAATCTTCGTTGGCAGGATGCGATCTTCTTGCCCCTGGCTCTTCAACTCCTCTCGGATTTTCCTTGACTCAGCCAGGTCGAGCACCTTCACCGCCCCGCTTTGCGTGACCTTGTTCCACTCGGAGAGGTCCGCGAGCTTCCATTCTTGTTGGTCTTGGGGGCTCTCCTTTGCTAGGTGCACTTCATCCTGTCCCTTCTTCTCCGCCACGTAGTTCTTCGCCTCCGTGATGTCCCGGATGTAGAACACCGTCTTGCCCTTCCACCAATCGTCTTGGCTCCTTTTCTGCGGCCGTTGCCAATCATCTTGTTCCATGTCCGCGCTAGCCGCTCTTTTCACATGCGTGTCCCGACGCTCGGATAGTAAAGTCCAGGGCACAGGCGCGTCGGAGTTGAGCTTCGGGTCAAACTTGGCCTTCCTCTTCCTCCGATGATGCCTGGTCATCGTTCCCGCTTGCCAGTCCAGCGTCCATTCGTCTTTCTCTGCTTTGCCTCGAGCCAGTTGGTGTAGCTTTGTTTGCCGAGCCTTGTCCACCTCTTCGTGAGCCTCCTGTTCCTCGGCGAGAAACCATTCTTTTGTTCCGAAGTATGGTGCGAGGTGATCATGGCCGGCCCTTTGCTGCCATCGGTAAATAGGTCCGGAGATTGGACCTGGTACTCCATCAAGCCGGTTGGCGTTCAGCTCTGATTGCCTCAGGGCCTCTTGTACTTGTGCGGACTGTGGATCTATTGGAGGTCGATGGAGGTTCACTGGCGGTGTTTCTGGCACCCCCTCCGGGAATCCCGGATGATGTTTGGCCTCTGTCTTGCTTGCCTCACTGCTCGCCCGTGAGATGGGGGCTTCTTCCTGTTCTGGCTCGTTGATGGATCTTCTTCTCTTTGGTTGCAGGGTGTCTTCCGGCTCTTCATTCACTTCTTCTCCAACCTGCGTTGGGGTGTATTCCACCTCTTCAGCGGCATCTTCGAATCGAGGATGTCGGGCGTGTTGATCTCGAGGGGATTCTTCTTCTTGCTCCGGAGGAAAATCCTCCTGGGTAATGTCCTTGTACCCCAGCCGATGGGATCCTCTCTTGAACTCCTCAATCAACTCTTGGCACTCTTGCACGACAGCCTCAATGCCCGTTTTCTCGTCGTTGGTGGCCGGCCGACACTGTTCTCGAGCTACCTTCCATAGTTCTCCCATCATCGAGACCCACAGGTTTGCGCCATCGGGAGCTATGACTACTCCCGGGCCGACCCATCTTGCCTTCGTGGAGATGGCTGCATCGTCTGCTGGGCCTCCATGCTTCCTCTTCTTCATTCGGGGCACCCGGAACACAAACACGTACTCGCCGGCCTTGTAGTCCACCCACACGCGTGGACGAGCTCGTAGGGCTCGCCGGAACGTGCTCTTGGCATTGTGCTCGCAGAAGGCCTTGTGTGCGATGGTCCGCATGTGGTGCAGCTTCTCGAGATCGTCGGTAATTACCCCGTTCAACAACGTAGGGTCCACTGCCTCGTCGGACATAATGGATGTTGGAAGCCTGGGCCATTGTCCGATCTGCCGTTGAACCGGTGCGAAGCCAGATCGGTTTGAGTATCGGTTCTTGGCCTGCTCGACCTCCACCATGATTTGTTTGAGGTCTCTCGTGCTCTGAATCACAACTTCGCTTCTAACCTTCTCCAACAGCTCCTTGAAGTGGCCTCCGTGGCGTTCGGTTTTGCCCTGCTGCCATGGGGCTTTGGATGCGATCTGATGGATCACGATCCCTTCGGAGGCCGCTCTTTGGATGAACTCCCCCAGGAACTCCCGGCCAGCGTCACAAGTGATGACCTCCGGATGTCCAAACGTCCGGGCCCACGTAGACATGTAGGCTTCCCACACTTCATTTGGGCTCTTGCCTGAGAGGACCTCACACATCTGGTAGTTCGTGCCCCAGTCTAGGATGTTGAGGACCGGTACGGTCTGTTTGCCGTTCCCGGGAGCTGGCACATAGAACAGATCCAGCCCCAGCACCCGATTGGGCTGATATGCCCTTGGCAATGCCGTGGGTCTTGGAGCCTTGGGATGCCTCTTCGACTCGCACACGTCACATTTGAAGTTCTTTGATGCCCACTGGACGATCTCTCCTCTCACTCGGGCGGCCCGAAGGAACCGGATAAACTCCCGGTCTTGGGGATGTCCCACAGCCCGGCGCACCCGCATCACGGCCTTCTTCTCCTCCTCCGTGGGCGTGTAGTCTCCAGGCCCTTCATCTTGTACCGGCTCAGGCTCATCTGGAGCCATGTCTTCGTCTTCCTCCTCTTCTTCCATGGCATAGTTGGAAATGCCGTTCAAGTACTCGACGATGCCGTTCGAGATCGCCTGGCACAGCTTGTCCGGGTACACCTGCGCCAGCTTCGGCCTTCCATTCTCCAGCGGGACATGGAAGTGGCTCTTGTCGCACTTAACGTCCAGGAGCTCCAAGACAGGCGACATGTTGGAGAGCCACCGAGTTCTCTTTCTGTTCAGGCCCGTGCCGTCCACGTTCAATCCGAACATGCACTGGTCGCAGATGACCACCTTGACCCCGCTGCTGTTCGCTAGGGACTGCAGTTCTGGATCTTGCCAGGAAGTGGCCCCGTCAGGGTGTTCGAACAGTATGGCACCTCCTCTTCTCAGCTGCCACCGCAGCACCGCGATTGCCAGGTGTAGATGTTCTTGTCCCGTTTGAAGTAGGTGCACCCTCTTCTTGGGATCCATCCGGCTCCAGTTCACGGCCTGCATCTTGCTGTACGCCCTGCATGGTGGACAAGCCAGTATTACCTCTGGCTGCTCTTCTCGCAAAGCTTTCCACATAGCCTTCCGGTCTTCTGGCCTGCTTAAATCCCAGCCGGTCACGAGGTCAAAGCTTGTGCCCACTTGGTATCCCTTCTCCTTCAGGATCTTGGTGACCCGAGGTGGGCAAAACACTTCTGAGAGGGCCCTTCCTTTTGGGCCCATCTTCTTCATCATGGCCATGAGCATCTGCCTGTCCTTCCGAGAGATGTGGGTGCTCTTGGAGTCCTCCCATAGGTTCTGGAACTCGCCTCTTTTGGAGTGTCTGATCTGCACATAGACCTCGTTGACCTCCTTAGGGATGGTTCCGGCACTCTCAATCCATTCTCCGGTGGAGTTCTTCATCCAAAAGTTGCCGTGGACCTCCAGCAGCGAGTTGTTTCCTTGCTGAGCTTGGCGAGCCCAGCGCACAGTGCTCCTCGTAGCGCATCTCGTCCATCCATCCTCTAGCCGTCGAACTCGTCCACATCCACCACCGGCACGTTCTCCGCCCGGCTGCTGTTCACGGACACCTGGCACCAGCTGTTCCCCACCGTTGGAGCTGACGCTGGGGCCTCCCTCTTCGGACTCTTGGACCTCCTTGGGTTCAATGATGAGGCCGCCGTCTTCACCTCGTCGATGTCGGCCTGGTCCCTCTCGTCGATCCATTCGAAGAGGTCGCAACGACGTTGGACACATTTCCAAAACATGCGTCCCTTCCTCGGTCCGTCCTTCTTGACGATCAGAGCCTCGGCTGGCTTCCCGCATAGGCAGTGCTTGGTCACCTTTGGTGGGGGTGACCGCCTCGAGCTTGCTCGGGGATCGTGGGTTGCCTCCGGGGTCTTGGCCTGGATCAGCATCTGCATGAGCTTCTCCTGCCTGATCTCTTGCTCGCGGTTGGCCACAGTGGCTCTCTTCACCTCTTCCGCGATCTGCTGAAGCTGGACCGCGTTCATCTGGGACTGCTGAATGGTGGAGGCCGCCTGTTCGTTCCTCAGCTGCTGCAGCATCATCTGGGCATGAGTGCCCATTTCGACCCTCAGATCCTGCTTCATGGCCATCAGAGCCTCCAAAGTCTCTCCTCCAGATGGAGGGGTGGCCAACACCGCATCGTCCAGGATTTTCCCCTCGCTCCTCAACGGTGTCCTTGGTGCCGGAGTGGATGTACCCGGGCTCGTCGGCGATGTAGGTTCCCCCTTCGGGTTCTTCAGGCTCAAGGGGCCGTCCTTGATCTTCTTCTGAACATCTGCTGCCCGTTCGGAATGGGCCCATCTGGTATGGCACGCTCGGCACACTATGTACGAGCTCGAGCCATTTCCGCCCCCTTTGAGACTCGATTTGGGATGCACGCAGGTGCTGGCGGAAGTCGTAGGCGCATTCTTGCTCTGGAGCGGCTTCAAGACCTGCGCACGCACGATCACCTCCGAGTAGTAGTCCGCCATGGTCTCCAAAGACTTGCGCCCCGGCCGCTGCGAGTCCAAGTCCAAGCACCATTCGTCGGTTGCGCCCTGGAGTGCTGCGAGGACCAGCAAAATGACGATTTTGTCCAGGACGATTCTCCAGTTCTTGATCGGTACACGAGGATTGTGCACCCGCAGCCCGACTTCCATCGGCACTGGATCCGTGGAAGGAGTAGCGCCCACCAAGGCCTTGGCCTTCTTCAGCAGCGACGCCATGTGGTGGTGATGGGCGAGAGGCGTCTTCGGGCCAATGATCGAATTGAGCGTCGGCCAAATGTGATTGAGCCGGCATTGCTGTGGTAGCAAAACAACGTGACTCCAACTCGAACTCCCCTTGCGTGCCGGCTTCCGATGGAACCAAAAACTTGCCCTCGGCGAACGACATGACGTTGACCGCGACGTGACCGCTTGCGAGCTCGCGGAGTGGTAGAAACACTTGATGTGAGGGGACCTGCGTGACCATGTTCTTCAAATCGATGACCACCTCCAAAGCCTTGAGAAGTTTGACGGGAAGTAAAAACGGCACATCTCCTTGGACTACGGTGGTCTCCAAAACACCATTGATGCCTCCGAGCCCCAAAGGAATCAAAGCAACCCCTTCGACCACCGCATTGCCTCCTACTCCCTTTGCAAATGATTGCTTGGGGATCCACTTCACTCGTAGACCACGACCGGCGAGTTCCCGTTCGAGTCGAAGAAGAGACTCCTTCCCAATCAAACCACCCTCAGCGGCTGTATCGACTATCCCCTCGATCGCTTGGGTGGTAATGCCACAAAAATTCACCTTCCCCTCCTTGACCATACATGCCCGCTCCATGTATCGCTTCGAGGGGTTGGCTTCCATGTCAATCTCCGCCGAGGCCTCTTGTCGGGCTCGACTCTCCTTCACAAACTGTCGCAGCCAAAAATCCTGCTGCGAACTGGAAAAACTAGTGCTCTCAGGACGTAGTCCCACGTAGAAGGTGCGGCCTTCTCCTTTTCCCGCGCTGCTCGCCGGTGGATTTTGGCACTCCCTTTCCCAGTGCCCCACTTGCAAGCACTTTCTGCACCTTGTACGAAGCTTCAACTGCTCGATGTGGACACGGCGTTTGCCCTTGTCTTTTCCTTTCTGAAAGGCGTTGAGCTTGCCTTTTCCTTTCCCAGGGAAGAAGCCTCGCCCCAGGCGTTGATCTTTCAGAGCTTGACGGGTGTCGTTGTAGGAGGCCAGGGCGTTCAACACGTCCTGTTCGTCCATAACCTCATCCAGGTCTCCATCGGCCAAGAAGATGTAATTCTCGTCGTCGTCCTCCCAAGCAGCGGCGCCATCGCCGTCAGCCTCATAGTTGATGCCGGTGTCATTCTCCAGGACGTAGGTCTCCTCGGCGACATAGCTTCCCCTGGGCTTATCCTTCTCCTTGATGACCTTGTCCAACCGTCTCAAGGCCTTGGTGATCTCGCCACGACCGTATTGGCCTTCAGCCCAGGTCAACAACCGTTGATCTTGGGCTTCCGTGAGTGAGGCCTGCCGGTATAGGATGTATCCTTTTGCCCCGTCTGGCAGGTCCACGCCCTCCTTGGTCAGGTGGATGAAGGCCCGCTCCATCCTCTTCGTGTATTCCGCGAACGACTCCTTGTTTCCTCGTGGTGGCCCATAGACCGCAGTCTCGAAAGCCCTCGGCAAGGAGACCTCGAGCTGCGGCAAGAAGTACTCTCGGAGCTTGCCCAACACGTTCTTTACCCCCTGCTCGCATGCGATCTCGGAGATCTCCATGTCGTCCACGGCCGCCATTGCCACACCTGTGAGTTGGCGCAACAGCTTGATGCCTCGCTTCTGCTTTGGCACCTCAGTTTCGAACTCCCACAAAGCCACCTGCTTCTCATACTGGCGGAACGTCACTTCCGGGTTCTCCCCGTCGTAAGCAGGTGGTGGGTCTCGATCCCTCGGTGCCGTTTCTGTCCTCCCTGCCTGACCACCAGTGCTAGCTGCTGCAAAGCCGCCACCAGCTCGTCGGGGTTCGGGTTCTCCATCGCTCATGGCCTAGCTTCTGCCACCTGGATTCGTGCTGACCGAGCTCCGCGGTACCACTGACAAACTGCCAGCCCGCTCGAATCCTACGCCGATTTCTCCATCATGGCGGGCAAAGTGCCGCTTCAAGCGTGGTAGGATCTACGGCCCCTGTTCATAGAGCCAGGACACCGGGGAAGGTTTGGGATCAAGCACGGACATGTCACACATGTTGGAATCACAACTGTATATATGTATGCATGTATGTATGCATATATACATCTAGGGGACCTTACCTCCGGCTACTCTCTCTGAAAAACTAGTGCTGGGAAGATGTGTGGTGTCAATAAGTCTAGTTTGGTACCTGTTCTCCCTTCACGCACAGCCAGAATGGGTGCTTTTCTCATGAAACTTCCTGCCTGGGCGGTGAGATCAACCGCACAGGTGATGGATGCTGTGAGTAAACCTCCGCAATTGAGCGGCTGAATTTGATTGAATTTACACTTGCTGGTGCAATACCCAAAATATCGGAGTCTGATGAGGTCTACCAGCCATGAAGCGACCGAGCGACTGGCTACGCTAAGTGTTGCCCGGACAAGAACGCGTGCAACAAAAGGTGTCAACATGTGTCAACAAATTAAGCAGCTGCGCTGGGTGTATAAATATGCATCTGGAACCATTTCTCCTCTCACTGACTCTTTGGGTCAATGCGGCTGCACGCCTGCCACTGCAGGTTTCCTTGGTGTCACGATTTGTGCTGAAACAAAGGGTTGAACTGGGAAAAAAAACACAGAACGACTCCAATCATATAAGCCCTTCCACCTAATTAACCAAAAAAGAAAAACAATGAAAAACACGGGCCCCCTCAAAAAACAGAACTCGGGTGCGTATTTTTGTAAAATTAGGGGGTCCCTGAAACAGGGGGTTGTCCAAAATAGGGTCAGTGGGAGGATCCTTTTGAATAATCATTGATTAGCAAAGATGGAAAATTGGGAAGAGCTTCAAAACCGAAAAGTTGCCTAGGACTAGGACAATGTTACATAAAATCCGTTTATTAAACGTATCAAAAATTGAAAACAAAAAAATCCAGATCGAAGGGTCTTCCTTTTCCCTTTGCAAAAGCCTGTGTTAAAACAATGATTCTTCATTAGACTATATAACAACTAAACCTTTCGAAAGGTGATGTCGTTGTGCCATGTGGCTTTGCGGGAAGGACAACCTGCTGGTGTAAACTCGGCATGTCATGGTGGACAAACAGGGTGGACAAAGGTGAGCAGTTAGGGTTCTTTTTGGAGCCCTAACTGAAGTAAAACAAGAACTACCACAAAGTCAGCCATGTTGGTAGTTTAGTAGCAGTTTGAAAGGGCGGTAGTTTAAAAACAAACATAAACCATATTTAGGGGTCTCCGATATGAGTTTTTAGATAGGGAGCGTTTTTTAATAGGTACTCGGGATTATTTGGGAGGTCCCAATTTAAGGCAGCTGAGGCATCGTAATTCTGAGTGCATTGAAGTTGCGGTCTACTGCAATGAAACGCCCTCCATAGTTCTGAGGCAGAATCACCTCAAATTCAACAAGTGCTGGAAGTGTCAACATCAAAAGATTCAAAAGTTGCTTCAGCTCCAATTCTGGTACAGTAGGTGCATGTAAGCATCTGCAACAGCAAATTCACAAGTACCATACTACAACTACAACTAAAACTACAAGAAGAAGCAACAGTACTAGTAACAAAGGGCATCGCTACTAGGAGCAAGAAGCTACTGGTAGCTCCTGGCATTAAGTTACTAGTAAGAAGAAGCTACTAAAAACAAACAGATTGTGACTTTGGCTGGGAGGATCAGGTCTCGTCTGGTCCTAAATTTCTAAAGGTCAGATCTTGAAGAGCTTTTGACCTGGCTATAACAAATTTCATAGAGCCCTCCCCGGGTAGAAAGCACACAACGGAATTCAAGAGATCCAGCTGGTGCGGGAACACTGGTGCGGGCAAACAGAAACGGCAATGGCAAAGTATGCATTATAAATATATATATATGTATTAATTCGCATTATATTAGCATGTATTAGTGCAAAAGTGCTTGCAAACTAGCGTCAAACATGCCAAGACACTCCAGGCCCTGGAGCTGCAATGAAGCTGTCAGTTTGAACTGACGCATCTTTTGAGCGGCTTTCTTTGGCCATTTTGGCTGCAATGTGTACCTCAAACGCTGAGGTGGGTTTACACCCTGCAGCTGCAGGTGTTACGAAAACATCAATCAGCATGGCCAAATTTAGTGGTTTGGGTTGGTGGTTTGGTACTTGCCAAGCTTGGATTTTCCTGGGAAAACATAACAAGCAGCGCATGGTTTTTCAGAAAATGACGCGCTCAAACATCCAACATCCAACCGGAATCCAACCGCATTCATCCTTGTTCACAAACAGTTCTGCAAGCAGGCCTCGGAACTTTCGAAATAGTTGAGAAAGGTTTGGTCTGTGTTCAGTTCCCTGTTTGGCACTGGTAAGCTACAACAGCAGCGGCAGTAGCACCCACACTTGCAGTGAGGACCTACTTACTGTACACTGTGCAGTGAGGTGCGCCTTTGGGTCTCAAATACGGGCATTTATGAATCCAGCATGAACCCAACACGGACACAGAACAGCTTTTTATGAATCCAGCATGTATCCAGCATCAATCAAGCTGTTTCTTCTTTTCTTTGACAGTCATTTCGCTGCACGTGGCTGTGGTAATGACATGACATCCTTTCAACTCAGCTTCGGAAACAAAATGAGATGGTCAATTGCCGGCATGACATCAGTTTAACACGAAACCAGCGCCAAATGAAATCAACATGAATCCAGCATGAAACCAGCACCAATCCTACATGAAACCGGAGTTGGTTGAAATCGACCTCAAACCAGCATGAATCCTGCATTAAATCGGCATCTATGGCTTTGGTGACAAAAAGCAGCTTGCCCTTGCGTTTGCACCACATGTTGTGAATATGTTCATTGAATTGGATTTGTGCATTTCTTTTCCCCGAATATTGACCCTTTTCATGTGTGGTTTTTAATTCTATCCACCACACAAAGGAAAACGGAAATTCAAGTCGCGCTGAAATGCGACTACTTGGAAGAGAAACATTGCTATTGTTCAAAGGAATGACTAGTGTTGATGTCATGTTGATTTAATATGGAATTGATGTTGTTTTGGTGCTGGTTTCATGCCAATTTCATCCTATACACGCATCTGGTATGAAATTTACATGAATCCGGCGTGAAACCAGGGCTAGCCAAATGATGCGTTGGCCAACAGAATTTGGCTGGTTTCATGCTGGGTTCAACGCATGCTGGATCAAAATACAAATTGACACATGACTCGTGCTGATTTAATCTTGGTTTCATGCTGGATTCATACATGCCGCTACTTGAGATACAAATGACTAGCGGCTTAGCACTCATGCTGGTTTGATGCTAGTGCCATGAGGGGCAAATGACCAGCGCTGATTTAATATTGATTCTGATGCTGGTTTCAAGCTGGATTCATAAACTACATGCTGCCAATTGAGGTACAAATGGCTAGTGTTGATTTAATTTTGTTTTCATGCTGGATTGATGCCGGTTTCACGCTGGATTCATTCATGTTTTTTGAGGTCCAGTTGGCTAGTGTGAATTTCATTTTCATGCTGGATCATATATACCGTATATATATATATAACTATATAATCCTATATATATATAATTGTTTTGTCATGCTGTCCTTCATGCACGCTGCGAATTGAGATGCAAATAACTAGTGCTGGCTCATGTCGTTTTCATTCTAGACCGATTCTGGCTTCATGCTAGATTCATACATGATGCTAATCGAGGTACAAATGGCTAGTGCTGAGTTAATGTCGTTTTCATGCTGGATTTGATGCTGGTGTCATGCTGAAATCATAAAGACTGTTCTATGTCTATGCTGGATTCATGCTGGATTCATACATGCTGTTAACGGATTTGGCTTGTTGACTATAGTTTTCTTTCTGGCATCTATTAAATCCTGTTCAGAGATTGCTGGACGCTGGGTTCATTAGTCCTAGAGTCACGCTGAGATCATTAAGCTGGCACTTGAAATAGACACACTCAAGCAACATTTGCGGAATGAAACAAGACTCAACATGCCATCATGTTACTATGTTGCTTGTAAATGTTCAGGGGCTGCACCCCTCCCAGCAGCAGCACAACAAGCAGCAGTGTCAGCAGTGTTTGTTAATGGTTCAGGTGTGATCCATAAAAACAACTGCAATAGAGTCTATTTATGAAACACGTCTGGTAGAATAGCAAACCACCAACCCAAACCACCAAATTAGGCCTGCAGCATTATCAAGACATTCAAACATGCAAAAACAAATTGGACACCGGTTGCTCCTTTCCCTGAAGATAGGACAAGCCACCTTCATGGGATCCATGGATGCAGATAATTGAGTGCCTGCAGAATGGGCACATCTGCGTGGGTCAATACAAACCGGTGATGGGCTCTCTTCAACTTACCACACATGTCCAATGTCCACCGGCTGTTTTTGCCAAAGCCAGTGTTCCAGTGCCTCGGCTGCCTCGTGGAGATGTACGGCCGCTGCCTTCGCGACTTGGGCCTAGCACAGTAGCAGATTGCTATGGCTGCACAAGCCGAATAAAGATCAAACTCACTGCACCAAGCTTCGAGCAGCCATATTGTGAAACTATGGTAAGTATAGACAGTATAGATGTGTATATATATATAGAGAGAGAGAGAGAAAGAGTTATATATACATATGTGAAGTGAACAATGAGTTACTGAAAAATGCTGCAAACATTGAACAGCAAATTGCACCAGTAAGCTCACTCCTTTGCCTGGCAGCATCTAATCAGCCTATTGTCAGTAACAGGCTCCCGAATGGTCTTCAGAAACTAAGGCAAGATACTTTGGCGTCGCAAAGCTGAGGACGGCCTACGGTAGGGACCTGCTGCCGCTCAAGTGATCGCAGGCTGCATTGGAAAGGTTTTTCTAGGCAAAGAAGAAACCGACACACCTAGCAAACCCAAGGACACTTGATACCTTGCAGAAAAAAGGGAGTTGGAACAGGTTCGTGGAGCTTGATACCTTGCAAAATGTATCAAAATGTAGCAAATTCGAGGTTCAATTCGACAAAAAACTGCGCCTTCGATCTTCGGCGGCGATTTGCTTCGACCGCCACTTGTGGAAACCTCAGACACCGTTGACTACGGAGCTGACGTCATGCGCAGCAGCTAAACACCATGGAACGTTCATGCCCAAATACAATCTGCATGAAATTGCAAAGGTGGGGGGAAACAGCACCAGAAAAGAAACTGAACACTAGTGACAAATGTTTGCTGCGTTCTCCCAACACTGCTTTGGACAAACTCGGCAAACTAGCCACTGAGCAAGCTCCGTTCCAATGCTCTTCCTCGTTTCTTTCAGTGCTGCACATCTTACATGAGACTTTCAATAGGTTGGCACAAGTAGAAAAAATTAGGTGACTATTTCCTGCGTGATTAATGCCTCACGATTAATGCCCCACGTAAACGACTGAGTCGTGAGGCGACAACAGGTTTGCCACCCACCCACAATTGGCGCATTCCCAGTGGAATGGGTGACTTGT
Organism: Durusdinium trenchii; assembly: GCA_963970005.1. NCBI lineage: Eukaryota > Dinophyceae > Suessiales > Symbiodiniaceae > Durusdinium > Durusdinium trenchii. The sequence goes on from CAXAMN010019668.1 coordinate 974,775, forward strand.
GGGCTGACCACCCTAGGTCCTACAAGACAGCCAAGCAATAATAACATCTTTATATCCGCAAGAGACCCCAAAGAGTGTTTTTGTGCTCTCACGTGTGCTCTCACTCATGTGCGCTCTCTAGACTACGCGTGCTCGCGTATAGTACCCTAATATGGGTGCTCTGACAATGTGTCCTCTCATATGTGTGGTTTCATGTGTGTGTGAGTGTGTTCTCGGATGTCTGCTCTTGTATGTGTGCTTTCATGCGTGTGGTTTCAGGATTTTGCTCTTGCATGCGTGCTCATATAGTATACACGTGCTCTTTCATATACATTTTGGGTGTGGCCAGAAACCCTGGTATGGATCGTTCCGCGCTGCAGTGAGAGTGATCCAAACCCTATGGATCAGAGCGCTGATCCAAGCCCTATGGATCAAACCGACAAGTCACTTGATCCAAGCCCCCAACATGAACACATCTGCATGGTGGCACTTCACCCCACCACTTTCTCACCAATTCACTGTGAAGGTGGTGGCTTCCCAGATCAAAGCCACCCTGTTTGCGGCAAGCCTGTTTTGAAGTTCTGGCCGCTGTGAATTTGAACTCCACTGTCCACATATTGGGCAATCAGCTGGCCGCGCATATTGTTGACTCAGTGGGCTTTCAAGACATTTAACAGGTGGTGGCTTCAGCTCTAGAGGCGCAGTCCGAAAACTGATTTAGTGGCTGCCGCTAATTCTGTTTGGCCTTAATATTGCATTCTAGCACCTTATTTAATATGCATTAGTTGGGTTGGCTCCTCCCCTCAAAGGGTTGCATAGCCTAATGGTAAAAGCCTCAGTTTCCAATTCTTCACTTCCACAGTGTGAAGGTTCGAGTCCCGGCTGTGAACACGCTTAGTGGCTGCCGGTAATTAATTTTTGGCTGGAATGGGAAGTCAATTCGAAGTTGAGTCTAGTGGTAACTGGTGATAGTAGTAGCAGCAGCAGTAAAGCTGTTGCAGGCAAAGTAGCAGAAGGAGTGGTGGCAGCAGAGGTGGTTGTAGTAGTGGTTTGTAGTAGTGGTGGCTCGAGTCCCGGCTGTGACCACACTTACTGGCTTCCGGTAATTAATTTTGGCTGGAATGGGAAGTCAACTTGAAGTTGAGTCTAGTGGCTTCCGCTAAATCTGTGGTGGTGGTAATACTGCTGATAGTAGTGAGTAGCAGTAGCAGCAACAGTAAAGCTGTTGCAGTAGTAGCAGCAGGTGGCAAGTGCAGTGGCAGTAGCAGTGGTGGCAGCAGAGGTGGTTGTAGTAGTGGTGGTGGTGGTTGTGTGATCCAAGGGCTTGGATCACACACCCACCTTTTGATCCATACCCCATGGATCGAGGTATGGATCGTGTGTGGGTTTGGGTGTGTGATCCAAGCCTTATGTTTTTGGCCGTAGCCGACATCTGTGTTCTGATATTAATATGTGCGCCAGTCTTTGGTTGCTTTCGTTCTCCGAACGCAGATTGAGGTCTAGAGAACCTAAAGGTCTAGAAAGGTCTACTAGAGGTCTGGGGATGTAGAGACTATGAAAGCACACATATTGGAGCACCCAAATGAAAGCACACGTCTGAGGAGCACGCACTCGTCTGAGGAGCACATTTGGCAGTACACACATGAGAGGACGCAGAGACGAAGTGGTGTCTAGAAAGGTCTAAAGTTAAAGGCTGAGATCCAGGGAGATCTAAGGTCTAGATGAGAGCCACATAAGAGCACATGTATGAGAGCACACATGACACTCGTGAGAACACACGTGAGGGAACAAAAACAGAGCACGCCACGCCCAAGAGCGAAAACATATACAGTAGAGCACAACCGTTGCGCTTGCCACGAATTCTGCACTTTCAAGTTCACAAAGTGGTGTGCCTGTCACGAAATCTGCAACGAGAGTGCAGTCGAGGAAAGCACCCCACCATTTCTGCGAGCCTGCGCTGTCGAAACGCACATCGAAGATTTCGAGGTGAATGAACGCATCGTAAATAATTAGCAGCGAACTAGCCGCACACGCCGATCGAGCACCTCGATCAAACACCCGGCCTTAACTGCGACCGTACCGTAAGAACCCCTAGTGTGACCAACATTTATGTATGTATATATATATATCGTTATGTATCATTGTTATTCTGACATTATGCATGTGATGTTGTCTGGATAATAGTTATCAGAGTATTCCAGAGCTTCCTTCATTCTATGGAAAAGACATGACTTTTCCAAGTAAGAGATCCTATGGAATTCTGTAGATCTTGGGGAAGAGAAACTTCAACGTATTTTTCAGTAGTACGGTCGTCATTGTGCATTCAAGACACTCTCGATCTTACTTGCCCAGCATCGCTGCTGGCTGCTGATCTGATTGAAGCTGATGTTGTTCGAGGCCGAGGGCTCTTCTGCACATGCGTGGCCTCCTATCTTGCCACACCCAGCTGTTGCCCAATTGCTTTCTCAAAGACAAGGCTAGGCCAGGCCGCAATGCTGACACTCTTTTGAACCCACATGTTGCTCACTGCAGGAAACTCAAGTGGAAACTCAAGGCATGTTGTACGCAATGTCCTCTCCGGATGGTTTGGGCTGAGCCTCACATGAAGAAAGCACTTTCAAGCGCCTTTACATTGACATCTTATGCAAGCACATCCTAGGACCTATACGCGTTGCTAGCAGTCACACAGCTCATGGCTGACAGTCTGAGCTGGATAAGGCCAGGCTCAGCTCCGTGACCATATTTGGATTCATAGTATTCACAGTCATGTTATCATAGTCTATGCTTTGTTGTGTTGGCTTGAAAAGTTGCACAAAAATGCTGACCCTTATATAGCCGAATTTAATCCCAGAAGCTCCATCACTGCGCCGCTGACTGACCAAGCGCCACTGCAGCAAGGCACACCTACAGCAAGTGTGCAGTCTTCTTGAACCTCTCGGCAAGCTACAAGTCCAACTGAGATAATGTTTCTGCACCAGGCATGCCACCATCAGCCAATACAGAATCATACTCGTACAAGGCTCGCAAAATGCTCGTGACGTGGCATCTTCATCATGGGAAAACTGAGCTTGCAGCCTTCCAGTGCCGGCAGTCACCAGCCGGTCAGGCCCAGCCCACGACAGGTCGGCGATTCGGGAGGTGTGCGCGTGATAGTCCTGTCAATGCTCGAATCTCTTCCCCCAAGGTGGCCGAGGTTTCGAAAAATATATAATGGATTATAATGGTACAATCGCACAACGACCCCGACAACAGCCAGCAGCAGCAGCAGCAGCAGCCGGACTCTTTCCAATGAATCAAATTGTCGTGAAATTGGTAGTGGCAAGGCCCGGCAAAGTTCCCGCCTTGGACTGAGCATCTGGGATTGGCAGCGGAAACCTGCAAGAAGAGTTGTGGTGGCAAAACAAAGTGTTTGCAACACCCACCAATGTCAGGGTGCATCTTGTAAGTCAGCGGAGCTTCTATGCGCCCTCACCCTCCCGTTCTCCCTGTCTCTCTGCAAATTATATACAGTAACCCAGGAAAGGAGATGCTTCACATGATTTCATGCACCTCTCTGGATCTCTTCAGGTTTGTTGAAACCTTGACCTTTTTGTGAACAGCTTGTCAGATCGTCACCCCACTGCAAGGCTGTAAAGGTCCCGCCTGTGAAGCTTCACAAGGCCATCCTCATCACCCACAGCCAGGAGCCGCAACGAGCCATGTGACTCACCATGAAGTGCCGCACTGGATCGATAGCCTTTGGGAAAGACAAACGCGTTGGATCGATCATGCACAACCTAGACTCCATAGCATGATCGATCAATGGACGCTACTAGGAGCAAAGGGCATCGCTACTAGGGGCTCCTGGCCGTACTACTAGGAACAGGAATGCTATTAGAAACAAGAAATAAGATGAAATAAGTACAATTAGAAGCTTTACCCAGAATGCACTTCACGGATTACCCTTTGCTGCAAACGGGCCACTCTCCTTGTTCCACGCACCCCACATTGCCCATGAAATCGTCAACCTTTCGAGCAGCACCAATCAAGGACACCAAAAAACTTGGATGGTATAATTTTGGACTACCCGTTCTTTCGGGTTGAAATTGCATCCAAATCTGATGTTCCCTAATTAACCTCCCCTGGTCAAAAACATGGCACGCATGATCATGACATATCATGACCAACACTTGTTGTTGCGACCTCTCTCTTACACATATACACACGCACATCTTCTGCTTTGAAAAAAGAACGTCAGTTCAAAACAAACGCGACCGCGGAACCGGAAGCTGTGACCGTCTCCAAACCAGTTCTCTGCAGGAAAGTTGGATGCTAACATCTTGCCGGTCTCTACCTCCCAACAAAGTACTGCCCCATCTCCTTAGTACCCGCTGCAACGCAGGTTGTGCCGCATGAGCCCAGCCTGCCAAGGCCTTTGAGGTCTTTTGAAGATGAACCAACTCATTGGTGCGAGCGCTTCTTCAAGGAAGCGTGAGCTATCCTGCGTCTAGTTTAGACGCTTAAGCAGCAAGGGTCTTACTCCCTTGCTTAATTAACTGAGGCGCCTAATTGATTAAGTAAGGGCGACTCCAAAAAGGTGACTTCCCTGAAATGGGAAAGCAAGGCTCCACCAGTTTGATTCCCTGCTCAGAAACCGCTTCCCTATCCTCAATGACTCAAACTACAGTACAACTGTATTGCATAAACAATGTGCATACATTCATAAATAATCATATTATATAAATACCTGTGTATCTTAATAGCTTGCAGAAATATGCAAGCATGCGTGTTCTTGACGGTTCTGCCAGGATGCGTGCGTTGCTGCCCAAAGTTGATCCATCCTGCCAGACAGGAGAGTATCTAGAAACAGCCCTACAGCTGAACGGGTATCTCTGCAACCAACCCTCAAGCCAATTCTACAGTCCGGTCCTTGGTGAATTGCAAACCCATGATGGCACTGGCATTCCCTGGAAGTTGTCGATACTGGGTGAGGCTGCAGGTTGATTCTGACGCAAGAACCTGTACCCTCCCATCTCGGTGGCCCACAGCCAACCAGTTGCCATCTGGTGAGAAGCGTGCCGCAGTCACTTCAGTTGGCTCACTCAAAGCTGCTTTTATCTCGACATCAGTTGGAGTCGTCCCGGAATTCCCGACAAGCAAGCCATGCAAATTTCCGCTCTCAAGACCCAGCACCAGCAATTGCCCACGGGGATGCCATGCCATAGACGTGACCGCCCCTTGAAATGGACCAACCGAACTCACCAATTCTTTCGCATTCAGGTCATACAAAAAGACCATGCCAGACGAATCTCCAACGGCCAAACTGTTCAAAGCAGCTGGATTGATCGCAAGGGCCTCCACCTCTGCCGTGCCAGAGGGAGACTGCTGCAACGACTCTCCGTGACACTTCCCAGCGTCCAAGTGTAGGCTTAGGCGACATAATGACCCATCAACCGTCCCGGCCATCAAAGTGTCTGAATCCAGCAAGCAGGCCGCTGACAGGGTGGATGTCGCTACTCCTGTTATCTTGATGGCCTCTACCTTCGAAAGATTAGGATCCAGGAGACTCAAGCAAGTACCGGAGCCTCCACATAGAAGATGTCCGGAAGACAGGGGCAACAAAAAACGAACCTTGCCAGGTGCACAAACAGGACTCGGAAGACACTCTTCAGTTCAATTTGTGAAGTGCTGAGATTGACGTCTTACAACTCTTGTCGAATAGTTTTGTGTTTGTGGTCTGTGGTCTGTGGTCTGCATGCATCTGCTTCCGCGCCTCCACATTTTCCAGTGGCACGCCGTAGCGGCAAACAGGGCCACTCTCCGCAGCATCGACCACGAAAACACCAGAGGTCACAGCAAGCACCACCAAATCCTTCTGACCAGGAACAAAGCAACCTGCCGAGAGACAGGTCTTACAGATCTTATTAGCTTGTCTTGCCAGAAGCCTAGGTCTAAGAAGCGCCTGACATTTCATGCTGCGTCTTGATTCTTGTGGTGTTGGATCCATCCCCCACAGGATATGCAAAGTGCAATGCGTGTCCTGGTTTTGTTGAACATCAGCACTTCCCTGCAACTTGTCAAAACCCGGCCCAAAACCTGTGCTTGTCTGGGTAAACAATGGCCGGGCCTGCGGAGAAGTTGTAGAAAGAAAGCCCATTTGGGTCAAAGGGTGGCGAAGGACTCAGCCATGACGCTGTCCGGGCTGCATCTTTGGCAGCCCAGTCACATGTGACTAGGTATGCTGCGCGGCCACCAAAAGCCAATAACCGGTGGCTGTCCTCCGGATGTGGTACTAAACGAACCTTCTCCTTGACCACCAATCTCACTTGGGCAGAACGCGCCTGCCTTAAACCTGTCTTCAAACGAGAGTCGTCCAGCCGCCACACACACATTGGAGATGTGGTTGCATTGAGTTCACTAGAACTATGGCCCTTAGACCTCCCTCTTTCATCTGCAGCAATTGAGAACAGCCACCGGCCATCTGCTGAAAAGGCCAGTGAGTATACACTTTGGCTGTGACCAAGGACTTGGCACTTTTGTTTCGGCTTTTGATCCATAGACCAAATGCGAATGCCACAGGATTCGCTCCCCACAAACTTCTGACCAGTGGCAATCAGGCCGCTGCTGCTACAAAATGCTATAGCCGTGATTTCAGCTGTATGCCCCGTAAAGAAGCTCTGCTGCTTGGACTCCTCGTTCCAAACGATGCCTAGTGCTGAAAGGGTGTAGCAATATGAGCCCCGGCCAGTGGCATGCAAGTTCTGGCAGCCTTCAGTGTAACCATACCTCGACAGGCAAACTGATCTCCCAATTAAAGTCGCACTCAAGCCACCGCAGTTCAAAATCACAAAGCCTGACACAACCGGAATCGTCCCCTGCAAATAGCGACAAAATCTAGTATGTACTACATATGTGAACTGTATCTGAGGAGGATGCACTACGTGTGCGCACCGTGCGCAAACAAGAACTATACGGTTCTCCTATATATATATATTATACACACCATGTGTGATATATCATTCATAGTAAACAAATACCAATCAATATGAAGTCTCAAACACTGAAAGTTCAATGCAAAGCTTGCCGTATTGACTTTGCAAAGGTATATATATATATTATATACCTTGCATGTACAGTAGATGTATCGATGAACCTGGAAAATGGCCGCAAATGGTAGAACATGCAGATCCTGGTACAAGTACGTAGTGTGTGTGTGTGTTAACACCTGTTCCTAAGGTTTGTGCCTAGTCGGTTTCT
>CAXAMN010019668.1:991989-1031808 GCA_963970005.1 Durusdinium trenchii
GCATCGGCCCGAAGTGGATCCACTAAACAGCGTCGGGGATTTCATGCCATACATGCGTGCTCAAAAGGATCGAAAAGTCCACATGAAACAATATGCACACATATATACCTAGCTGCGTGTGCTTCACCTACCCCCAAGCAGAACTCTTGATGAGGATATACCTTTTTAAAAAAAATGCAAGACTCAGTAATCGTAAGCACCGGCACACAAGGTGTCCAAAATCTGGCAAATAAGCCGCCGAATCAACCGAAAGTACAACAAAATGGAGGCGAGCCATTTGTCATGGGTTGCCATTTGTCATGGGTTCACATTGTTCTCCCTCATGTCACGCATGTCCAAGTCCAAGGGGCAGGTCTTCTTTGGGGGGAAATGATGAAAAATTTGATATAGCAAAAGTTGAAGCATCATATGACATATTGTCGCGCTGATCACCAAAAGCGATCAACAGAAGGTTACTACAGTGTGGCTTTCAAATGTCCAAGGCACGCGTGTTCCAAGTCCAATCCATACTCTGGATGTGCCCGCAATCTTCGCTGTTCAACGGGCTCCTGTGAGATGCGCTCCAAACGTGAGGCCTCGGAACCCGGGATCGCCAAGGCGGTCACTCGACCACCGATCTTGGCACGGACCGTGTGCCCCACGAGGGATGCCTTACCAAAGAGCCGCTGGGAGCCACTGGTCGACCGCGAGGAAGCACCGCGGGAGGCCATGGGGAAACGACCATTACGACCAAGAACCGCAAAGTATACAATGCTATAGATACAAGATCCAAACAAGTTATAAAATCTGCCGTGAGATGTGCAGTAAAGCATGTGGTTTCCACAGCTCACTTGCTCCCTTGCCTTGGCTGCTGTTGAGATGGCTTTTCTGAAACTTGCGTGTTCTCGCTCCGTCGGCTAGCTCCAAAGGCTTCAAATTGCATCCAGTTCCCCTACCAAGCTGACTTCGATAAAGTCACGAGCCATGAACGCAAAATTGCAAGTGCACATAAACATAAGATTGTAGTGCAGGAGCAAATGCATACGTACAAATGTCCATCAATACCTACACACAAGACTGCGGCCGTGTCAAAAGCAAACTTCGCTCCATGCGTGCAGCAAGGCTCCAACTTCAAGCAGCTCTGCGCGCACCCCGGTGGCGGTGCAGGGAAGCCAGGGGCTGGGTAGTGCGCCTTGCAGCTGCAAAAGACTTCAAGTATCAAGATGGATGAAGCTGTCTCCCAAGTCTGCGGCATATGGGGAGGGGCCTGGCAGCATAAAAGCAAATACTTTGCAGTTCCTCCCCACCAAGCCATTTCGAAAATGCTTGCCCTGAAAGAGTCAACCGACTCTAATGCCAAGCCCCACGCGGTAAAAATGTGGCGCAGGCTGTACATGCCCCTTGGCTGGCCAATGTGGTCTTCGCATGATTTAAATATTGGCGACCCGGACTACACATCCGTTCATGGGCCTTGCGAAGCCGAGAGGTGTGCACCCATCTTAGAAACGACACCAAGTGAGGTTGCTTTAAATATATATATATATATATGTGTGTGTGTGTGTTTATATAGCTGAGAAAGGAGAGGGCGAAAGCCAGCGAGAGACCAATATGGTAGTGCAAGACTGGGAGGAAAAAAATAGCAGAACACTTATTGTTGAATGCCTGTAGCTTTCGTGGAGCTTGTATCAACGTGGAGTAGATTAAGGTCGGAGCACAGCATGAAGTGTTGAATGTTGTAGGTTTTTTCGATTCTTTTTTGCGCGGTGCTCTCTGGAGCGTCCCTGTTTGGTGGTCTATTTGAGAATCCGTGTAAAAATAAACGTCAGTGAAGACCAGGAGAAGGATGCCCGAAAGGTGGTTATTGGTTGTTTTCAAACGTGTTTCGGGCATCGTGCATCAGTGCGAAGCCCTATAGAGAGCAGGGCTGGGAGGAAAAAAATAGCAGAGCACCTCTGAGATCAAGATCGGGGCGCAGCATGAAGTGTTGAACGCTTGCAGCTTTCTTGCTTCTCCTCTTGCGGCGCTCTTATCCCCAAGCCTCTACCTCGCCCAACTGGACATACTCACATCGTTCGCTCCCGGAGCGTTCACTCTTTGTTGCTTGGTCCTTCTTGGTGTGATCAGAGCTACACAGTCCCTATGCCCTGCTCAGGACTGAAAAATTGTCTCCAACCCCCCTTCATGATGCTAATGATGCACTACTCGGCGTCCATTGCATCACTCGCATCACCAGACCCCATTTTCACTGCGTTTCTGACCCTCGCTTTGGAGCGCTCTCCCCCACCAAGCTCCGGGTTCACCCTCTCAAAAGGTGCCTTTTCGCGCCCTCCCCCCCACACACACCCTTAACTCACTTCGTTCGCTCTAAGAGCTCAAGCCTAGCCTGTCGGCTGGCTTTCGTAATTAATATTACTTTTATATATATATATATATACAGTATATATTATACAGTAAATATAAGTATATTTAAAAAAAGATATATATATATATATATCAACGCTTTTGCCACAGCTACAATCGTTTTCGATGTCTTTCCTCTTACTTATTGTGTGTGTGTGACTTATGTCAAATGTTTGGGGCCTATAGTATATGCAGATTTCCTCCTATTGTTTCAAGTGTTGGGGGCCAGGGGTATTGCAACATAGTATATAGTTGTATGCAATTGCACGCATATATACTGTATATACTAGAGCACTTTTCCTTCAGTCTCCATCCACTGTCTGATGTGGTTGGGCCCCTGTTTGAGGAAAGCTGGGGATGGGGCGTCCTTCATTTGAGAGGGCTTCGTAATTTCATCCGAGCCCCAAATCAATAGCACAACACATTTCAAGAAATCATCCCTAAATCAACATGTCTCTGTCCACAGGGTGTGCTTTCCTCTTATCGTTTTTTGTGTTCGCGCTCACCCCGCTACTTTGGGAACTGCTCTCACACAACGTTGAAGGGAAATACATTCTACAACCCCAGGTTCAAACAAGACATCGGGGGCAACCCGGGATGGACCTTTCAGAGGTCACGTTGTTTTATATCAGCAGGCCGGCCCAGTATAAAAGGCACCTGGGCTGCCAGGGTGACCAGGGAGAAGAAGTGCATTTGGACAAGGAGCCCGGCAAAAGCGACATTTCTTTCTTCAGCGGAGCAACCAGGCGACCTCCTTCCAGAATCTCCCTGCACGTTCCATCGAAACTGAAAGTTGTAAGCGTAGCTCCATGGCCTCTGTGACGCCACTCTGGCACCTGCTTCGGTCTCACGGGCACTCAAAGCCTTGGGCATAGACTGCTTCACAAGTTCCAGGAGTTGTCTAGAGCTTGCGTTCCCGCAGCAGATGCCTGGTGGGCAAACTTTTTCTTTTGACCTTTCAGGCCTTTAGTAATCTCATGTTTCCTACGGTTCACCTCCGCGAAGGGAAAGTTGTTCAGGAGACACATGTGCTCCCGAGCTCTGTTGCCATCCCGACATATCATGCATTTCTTCGGGCTCACCCCGTCCAACAAATGTGTTTCTCGTACTTCCTCAGAACTTTCAGTTGGGGGCACCAGCTTGGCTTGCAAGGGCCGCAGCCGGTCTGTCAACGCCCAATGTGCCAGCCACACAAATGTGTAACTGAAAATATCCAGTCGCTTCCTCAGAAAGTTTCTCCCCCATATGTATATACAGCCATCTGGGCAGACCCAGTGGGGTTGGGACCCTGGCCAATTTGAAATTTGGGGGTTCAGCCTCATCCTAGTCTCCACGCCTTAGATAGAAACTAGGAACCCAACAAAGAGCTTGATTAGGTCCATTTCAGCCAACCCCAGATATCTCCTAGATAAAACGCCTACTTTACTACCCCAACATTATACACTTTGACATGCTGGGGCTCTTGGGCTCTTAGGGTCATGGCTCGAGAATAGCAGCCAAAATGGCTTCAAGAGTTCCTTCAGGCAGATTGCCTCAACCAATGGCGTGTGTTTCTTCGAGTGGTTGTAACTGGTTAAGTTATACTCCTGGCCAAACAAACCCGCATCCAAGTATATAAAATGATTTAGCAAACAGGACTCAGCTAAAATAACCTAGTCCCACATCTGTTAGTGTTATTGACTTGTGCTGGCCCAAGCAATTGAAAAAAAGACACGGTTGCTAAAGTCAATCGGCTAAAATTATAGGATCCTAGATCTGTTGAATTTCTGCATCTGGTTTAGCCAACCTGGGTCTAGCCCCAGGATCCAGTTTAGCCAAGGTCTTAAAAACAACAGTGGGGTCGCACACCTGGCTAAAGCCAGGGTCTCAAGCCACCCCTTTCTAGCCACTGTGGCCAAACAGCTCTCATATGTTTGTCAAGCCATGATTTGACAAGAGGTTTCAAGGATACTGTATTTTTGGAGGCCCAGGCCTTTCTCAATCATCCATCTGGCCACATCAAAACCCAAGGATCGATTGCAAAAACATCAACACAGGGTGGTTCTCAGAAGAAAAGTATAATATAACTGGCCCAAACGCAACAAAAGAACGAGACAAAAAGGAAAACGAAGTTCGGTAGTGTGCTTCGGTAGTGTGCTGAATGTGTATACGGCTGGCTGCGTATGTGAAACGGCTGCATGAAGGTGTGCACATTGTGCCCCAGCCCAAACCCCCCCCCCCCCCCACCAACACGGAGTCTATGCTTGTGACATGCAAACGCGTGTAAAACTCTAAAAATTGTGGTTTCGCTCGGGGCGCCGGATAGCGTCGTAGACTCAAACAAGGATCTGGAGGAGCATGAGGATGAGGATAATGTCCAGGAGGATGTCCTCTGTAGTCCTCAAGTCGAATCCCAGGTCGGCAAAGTCTTTACAAGCTGTTCTTCTTTTGCGAATTCCATAGGTTTGGCGCTATGCATAGCCTTGACGCGACCCTTTAACAAAAGGCCAACCAATCTCTCAACCCCGTCCCATGCTGGCGTGCTTGCGGCAGATGGACCTTCAGAATCACCATGCGATGGGTGAAAAAATTGTCTATATAATAAGCTAAAATGATACAGCCGATGAGCAAGTGATGGCATGAAGGACGAAAAGCAGAAAACAACCTTCAAAAGCATCACTGAGCGCCTGGTTGAATAGAGTATTGCGGGGGCGATGCTGAGCCTAAGAGCATCTTTCTGGCCAGCGCACATTTGCACAAACAAGTACGGGGGACGGAAATACATGTTGCTCTGACTCGGCATGCTTCCTCTCACCGCAAAAGTATCTCGGTCGGCAGCCGGTCGACATGGCAGGCACACTGGATGGCACAGCAGCCTACAAAAGGCAAAGAAAGCCAATTTCTAGGTCCAAAGTCCAAAGCAAATGGATGCAAATGGCATCTTTGGCCTCCTGTGGCTGGGACCAGCTGCCTGGTGGAGGCCCTGGTGGAGCTTCCTAGGCAAGGAAATGAAACTGGGCTGAGTTCAAAACCTTCGAATATTAAACCTGAGCACACAGCCGTCGGCCTAAGAGGGCGGCTTGGCCGTCCTTTCAATCACATCAAGGGCACGTCGTAGAGTCACATGACTTCTCACCCTTTCCCGCTCACTGTGTTAGTTTTTAAGACATTTGTGCCAATCCTGGTGATGGACTTCTGGAATTAGCTCTCCTGTCACTGGGACACGGAAACGCCATGGCAAAAACTTGCTGTATGCAGATGTATGCAGCATATATTGGACTATCCTGGACCCACACCAACAACGGCGCGTCACATGTCGGAACAAGAGAATCTCGAGTGCAAGACCTCCCACGAATTCTTGACATCGATTTACGATTTGGGTTTGATCAAAGCTTTCTCCTTGGTGAGCTACCAGTCGACCAGCTCGAATAGTAGCCTCAGCCAAACACCAGAACGGGAGCAGCTCAGAACAAACCATGACGTCTGGTCACCTCGCTGACACTTTCGGAGGTAAAGGAACCCCAAGGAATTGATCAGCGTAGGTTTCCAGCTCCCATAGCTGGAGTAGCTGTAGAAGCTGCTCCGGCTGCCGCTTCGACTGCGCGCCTGGCCCCGCAACCAGTTTGTGGCTCAAGAGCTTTGGGTGCACTTCAAACGTGATTGTGCATTTGTCCAGAGTCCAGAGGTCCCTTCATGCAGGAAAGAGCCTTGTACACGGAAGCATGTGAGCTTGAGTGGAACCCTCCGAGGGAAAATGAGGATGTCTGCCACAATGCAAATCGATTCACCAAGCCCAAGGGGCGACGAGTTTGGCCGAAGTCGCGGCACCGTTTTGCTTGGCCCAAGAAAGAATTAGCCGCCTGCAGAAGACCTGGTGGCTGATCAACGAGTTCTGTAGTTTGGTCCATGACAGCGAGGAAAGGAATCGAATAATCTTTATTACACACTGTCACAGCTGCGGAAGGAAAAGTCGAGGCTTCAGTTTGTTACTGTGGGACAGTGGGGCAACTTCCGCCCACCAGCTCTGCCGGAGGCTTGCCTCGTATTTCTATCATACATTACATATGTTTGTGGAAGGGAACAATATGGAAAAACATTGAAAAACTAAAAAATAAGACCTTCGATTTATCTTTTGTGAAAATGATACTTTCACGGATCTTTCGCGGATGGTTTGGACAGCATCTAAGAATCTAAAAAGTTTGCGACGTTTTGTGCACAACCCCTGATACACGCCGCAAATTGCCGCAATAAGATCAACTCTGCAATGATCTGCGAATCCCTGCACCAATGAAGGCGCCAACACCGCCGGCCGTGCCCGGTAGCCACGGCTACTGTTGTGCAAAGGTCTGTGGACCTACCAGTCTGTAGATGGAAGACTTCTCATTAACACATTGGCTAGAGTGACTGGTAAGTTCTCGTGCTCATTCAATTCCAAAAAGGTCGGTTATGTCATCTCAAAAGTTGAGATTGATATGCACATGCGGCCACATGCGTTGACTAGCAAGCAGTGGCTGCTGTGCCTGGGATGTGCCAAGCTCATTCTGCTCGCTCTCAGGATCTGGAACAAGCACCTGCTTCCAAAATCATGCGAATGCTGAGCTGCCACTGTAAGTGCAAAATTATGAAGATATCGTCAATCATACACATCCCGGCTGCTGCTGAGAATGTGTTTAAAAAACCTTTTGGCCACATGCTTTCAAATCTCTATCCCAGGCTCCGTTGGCCTGTGAACGTCAAGTCTAGCTAAATCTAGGTGTGTAAGCCAGAAGTGAGGGCCTTGGCAAATTCTCATGCAAACATCCCAGCGCTCTCAGGCACCCTAGCAACACATGCAACTGACATCCTACCATTGCCAGCATTGCCGGAGAGGCACAGATTTGACAGATGCTTGCTTATCTAAAGCATGCGGCTACAAATTCGGCTCATTTGCTTTGGTAATCTTCCGAGCTGTTGTTGCGATCCGCTTTTTCAGAGGTCTCACAGCACTTCCGAAGTTACAGGTGTGTCAGCGAGATCTGCCACCTTTCCCATGATGGACCTGACGAAAGCTTTGTTGTTCTTCAAGCTGTGAGGAACCGATTCCCAGGGTGCCGGACCCAACGCCTTGTGATGCCAAAACACCCGGCCGCCGGGGCCTTTCCGACAAATCCAGCCATCAGTGCATTGCTCAGGAGGCGGCAATGACGGAGGTTCCAGCCGCTTCATCAACGTCGGAAGTGTCAGGGACGCGTCCCGGTCCTGATCACATTCTTGGCACTCTTGAGAGCACAGCTGCCTCTTCGTAGCGGAGGTGCAACAGTCAAACCGCTGGAACCACCGCATCGGTTCCAAGCCCTGGAACCACGACACAGGTTCGGCCGGCTTCCTTAAACGTGGCCTGGCCCTCGCAGCAAACAACAATTCCTTCGGATCAGCATCCACTGCAAAGGACACAGCCACTTGGCCCATGTCTGAACCTTCAGAGTCTCTCAACGAAACTATCTGCACTGAGCTGCCCCAGCGGAACCAATCCTCGGAAGAAAAAGGACTGCAAATAGGGAGCACATGTCGCAACAAGTCTGCAGTTGCCATGCCCACGACGTCAGCAGGAAGCTTCACCGTCACCAAGCCCAAAGAGATGTCGTTCTGGACCCTCACACGGAAGTTCAAACTTGAAGATGCCTGCAGCTCCTCCACTGAGGTTGTGAAGAGCATCACAGCGTTGAAGCGCCAAGGGCACTCATGCCCACCGGGAATCCAGCCTGACTGGCCCGACTCTTTCATGCAGCTAGCTTCATCATCCCAGTCAGCACACTCCGTCTCCTCTACCAAACCTCCTGCAGCAGGAATGAAAGTGGCCTGAAGCTGAAGGCGGGAAGCAAAATAACATTTGGTAAAAAATTGAATCCCCGGTGCTACCGACTGCTGAGGTTCACCCCCATTTTATTTAAGATTTGTCATCTAAAATGACTAGCAAGGCTTAAAGACCTGTACATCTCATTTTAGGAAAAAAATAAAGTGCAAAAAGAAAACCACTTTCTGTCGTGACTGGCTAATTTAACTGTGCGAAGAGTTCATCCGTGTCATCCATTTTATACAAGACC
Organism: Durusdinium trenchii; assembly: GCA_963970005.1. Classification (NCBI taxonomy): domain Eukaryota; class Dinophyceae; order Suessiales; family Symbiodiniaceae; genus Durusdinium; species Durusdinium trenchii. Next base: position 1,000,431 of record CAXAMN010019668.1, read on the forward strand.
CATTTTAGATAACCCTTAAACTAAATAAGTCAAAAAAGGGGGTTCCGTGGTCGACCACACTCATTTTAGCTAACCTGTAGCAATGGGGGATCAATGGGAGATGTAATTCAATAATGTTCCGAGTTCCTAATAATTCTACAAATAGCTGGGCTGAACATATATTTTCATACGCAGCACCGAAAGCAAGAACTATCTCAAACATTGGAAGGTGTAACTGTAGCAGGATCGTAGAAGTTCTATAATGGCCCATCCAGCCCAACATCCAGTGACGTGTTCCAATAGATCGGGAGCTCTGAGTGTAAACCAACTTACCCGTGGTTCCTTGTAGTGCTGTCCAGTTTTTGCACCAGAACTCTGTGAGAGTTTTTGGAACAAAAATAACACTGCAGGCAGAAAGAGTGTCTGCGCATGTGTTTGCATATGTTTGCACCACCTGCGCCGTTTGCGCCGCCTGCCGAGCCTCGGACAGTGGACTTCCGGGGCACATCGCGCACCACGAGTGCTATAGCGGAGCACCGCGCTGTGGGCGCGCGCGGTGAGCGATGCGCGCACATGGCTGTGTGCAGTTTAGGCTCGCGCAAGCAATCTGAAAAACTCGTGTCCAGTGCAAATTTAGATTCTATGTGGAATCCGGGCATTTCGAAAATGAAGTCGTCGATCATTCAACAAAACAAAAATCCCTCAAAGCTGACACGTTGAAAAACGCAAAGATCCCAAATGGGCTGGAGAGGATGGTGGGATCTGAGTTAATTGTCATTAGTTTATCTGGGCTTAGCAGGCGGAGCGGATGGAGCGGGTGGAACGGGTGGAGCCGAAGAGGCTGGTCCCTCTCGCAATGAAAAGTAACCCCTCATGTCCCGAGTCCTAGCTCTGCTTCCAATCGTGGACGCTTGGAATTCCACGATCCTGGCTGCAAGGTGCCGATCGAGGCAGCAAAGACTTGTACTAAAAGCTGGAAGTTCCCCAAGGAGGCCTGAGATGAAGTCGGTTGCACTGTCGCAAACAAGCCAGGTGGGGAAGGTGCATAATTGCCTTTGCTTTTCGCCTTCATATGCATACCTCTACCCCCAAAAACAAAAAACAAAAAACAGCTTACAAAACTCAAAATGAACAGAGATGATGATCTATATATAAAACTGCTGCAGCAGCCCCCCCACATAGGTAGAAATAACTTCTGCAATCACATGATAGTGCCTCATTGGCGTATAATATGCAATAATATGCATAAAAATGCCCTTTCTATCTATGTGAGGGCCATTGTCGGTTGATCGAGCGACATCAAACCCATCGTCAGATCCATCTGCCATGATGCTGCTGGTGGGAGCTGTCAATGAAGCCGCCACTGCGTTGCTCTTTCTTGATGTTCACAAATGTTCAGTCTATGTTGTCCCTTTTCTGTTGAAGCTGAGTGTTGAAGCCCACACACAAATCTATTCATTGCTATTCTATTCTTACGGGGCCAATCAGCCTTTCAACTTTAGTCTCACATGTCTCACATTTGGCTCGTAGGGGTTGGCTCTTGCAATTGCACACGGTCGCCACGGCAGCCCTTCAGGAGGAATTTGTGCCAAGTCGCATCGCGCAGTGAGCGAGAGTTCATGCAACGCCCGCCCCTCATTTAGAGAAGATTGGAGAAGCTGCGACTTTATATAGCCGCCAAGGTACTTTTCGACTTCAGTCGCTAAGGTGCTTTTACACGGAAACGCACGGACACCCCAACAAAGCAGGATCTCGGATTGCAGGCCTTCGGTTTCACCTGCTCACTTGGATCAATCCTGAGAGACAGCAACAAGAAAAGAGCAAGTGGCAAACGTACTTCGTCCAAGTGGCAATTGGTATGGATCGTATGCCGTCTTTTGTAGGTCTCCGTCCCTCAGCCACATACCCAAAATGATTTTGGAATGCAGTCTGCGATTTGATTTGTCCTAGAATCCTAGAACCGGCAGCTTGTCGCAGCATGACTCAGATAGGGATCGAACTCCGCTCTGGACTCCTGACGCAGGCTGCGTTTTCCTTGGCGTGGTAGTAGTCCACTGACGTATCTAAAGAACCCGCTTAAAAAGACGCACCAATTTCTGTGGTGAATAGTGTGGAGCACACCTTCGGCCTCCAAATCCTCCAACAAATCTAATATATATGTAGATAGAGGATTAAAAACTGTGTTGTCGGGATGATGCTATCGTCAAAGACTCACAAAATGGGTCAAGGTCGACAAACCTATGCATTGTCTGCAGCCATGGTACGACCTGCGAGCCGTTTAGCGCCTTGCCATCCACAAACGTTCAAGCTTTAGAACATTGGAAGGTCGCATTGCATACATACAGAGTTTAAAAGATTCGACTGAAGGAAAGCCTAAGGCCACAAAATTCTGACTGCAACAAGCGCCATTTGATGTTGTGCGCCAACCTACACCTTCCTGGACATGGCCTGCTCATATGCATCGCATGGGACATCACATGACTGGCGCCAGATGCCATTTCTGTACTATCTGTGCATCGATTCGGAAAATAAAGCTTGCATATATAAATTGGATACAGCTCAGTATTCGCAGTGCGATCTCATGAGAATACACTGACTACAGCTCGGTTGACCACCAAGGTTTCTCGGCTTTGGTTTGGTGGATCGTTTGATTTCACCGCGAAGTCCTTGGCCCGTCCGATCCCTGCAAAACTCCTAAACAATTATGTCTTCAAGTTTCTGGGTTGCTGACATCACCGCATCGCTCGTCGCTCGGATCCTCTTAGATCCTTGCCTGGTTTCTTCTTCTCTTTTGGAAGATCTACCTGCGCCTGCAACAGTAGCACTTGGTGGCGTAAAGTGGCACCCCAATGCTTTTCGAACCAGCTCCCATCAGTCAACAGCTTCACAACAAGCTCGACCTTTCATTCAAGCAAACCGCTAAGACTCGCCTCTCGAGAGCCAGTGTCGGGTCCTGTCACTCAATACGGGGATCTTCAAGTGCGGAGCCAAGGACAAAATGAAGGCATCAACAATAGTGATGGCCCTTAACCTATTAGCGATGGCCTCCCACCTGATAGCGATGGCCTCCAGCCTACATAATGGCGATGGCCTCCCACCTAATAGAGATGGCCTACCTTAGCGATGGCCTCCAACTCCAACCTAAAAGATCCTAAAAGTTTTTAACAGGAGATAACAGGAGACACAGCTGCGATTCCGTGGTTGGCGTGACTTGGCTAGCGCCTTTGCGGCTCTGCCCGTAGCCATAGCCGTAGCCCTCCTTGACAACTAGAGGAGTAAGCCACTCTGGGACTTCCCCTATTGCAAAGCCAACAGTTTGAACCTGAACAATGGCAAATGACCCAATGATCCAAGCGACTTTCAAGGAAGGCTTAGTGACTTAGCATTGGCATAATTTTCAGCAGGATGATCAATCTCACAATTTGAAAGTGGTTTGGTCCAAGACCGTTAGACCATGCCCTCGCATCTCTGCATTCTCCTGGAAGGACCGGCTTCGAGATCGCTCAGGCCTGGAAGTGGTCAGCTCACGCATACGCTCATCCACACTTTTGAGATCGACTGGGTGCATTTGCCAGCAGTGACTCTTTGGCCTCCATAAGTAGCACACACATTCTCTCCACGTACACATGGGGCCTCCAAGAGTGATGCTCTTGAGCTGCGTCTCCTGTGTGGGTATGCCAAGTAAAACATTCCACTGAGGGAGGGATAGGGAGGGATGGATTGGAGGGAGGGGGAGGGACAGAGTCAGAGAGACAAAGACGAGAGCAAGAGTGTGAGGGTGAGGTGGATACGTGGTGAGCCTCGAATTGAATGCGCATTCAAACTTTTAGTGGAGTCCTCTTCGCCAGCTGCCATCCCAGCCGTTCCTTCCTTCCAGCATGCAGGGTGGTGCAACCTATCTAGCCGCCCAAAAAAAAACATATTCAAAAACATGCCATTTAACTTAGTCGGAACTTCTATATAACTTAACATAGTTGGTTCACACGATGTGGTGTGGTGCAACTCTTCATCAAACAACCCCACCAGTTTGAGGTTCGCCTCATCTGCGGGCCTAGCTGAGACCCAGGCCAGCACTTCGGGGGCGGCTGCTGTTCCGCTCCCTTTGCCGTTCTCTGGACCTTGAATATTGCCCAACTGGTGAACTCGCTCAGAACAATCCCCAAAATGAAATCGCTGCAGAACGCTTTGGCTTGCTTAGTGGCTTAGTCTTTTGATCTACGCTCGCGTTGAGCCTTTTGCCTTTGGCAAAACTCGTGCTGAGCCTCCGGAGGCTGAGGGATCTGCTCCAGGGCTTTTGTGTGCGCGTGACTCTCGCTCCAATTCTCGATCTTAAGGTTACAGTAGCTCCATCTTGGCCAGACACGGAGGAAAAGGGAGAGAGGCATGTACAGTAACCTTTCCCAACAGGCATACGCCTAATCACCAATTCTTGGAGCCTATTGCCAGTCACGAACACATTACATGTGCAAATTGATTCCCTTGATGAGCTTCGACAGAGTCTTAGACTCAGGAAATGAATGCATTAGCCTTGAGCCTGTAAAATCTGACCTAGCGGCCTAGCGACTGAACTGCCGCTTGTCATTAGGATCACGCTTGCCATACGGGTTGTCTGCAGAGAACTGGTGGCCTGAAGATTGCCCAGAAAGCTGCTTCTTCAGTGTTCCCTTCGTGCCAGTGGGCTTCTTTCTGGCCGTATGCTTGAGGTTCAGCTCTACTTTCGGAGGATGTGCAAATCCGAAGGCCTTCGCCACTTTTGCCAAATCTAGCTTGTGTACATCGAAGCAATCTTTGGCGCTGTGCGCGGCATAGGCATGCATGTAAGATCTGTACGCATCCCTAGAGCTTCTGTGCAAATGATAGTTCTTCTCGATCACTCTCCTTAAGCGGAGCAGGCATTCTGCGTGAAAGCAAATGAAGAAGACTATAGAAGACGAGGTTGAGTATCAGTCGCGCCACAAAGTTGGTTCGAATGGTTCACACATCTGCCACCAAGACTCTCAAGTTGCAACTGTATGTTTGCCTGAGCGACTCAGGAAGGAGCGTCCCACAAACGCTTAAGGGGCTTGACCGAAAACCCATCGCTTCATCCTTATATATATATATTGCTTTGTGGTCTTTTGAAAGGCTCACCACGGCTTGCACAAAAAAAAGCACATCCATGGATTCCTACATGATGCATACAATGAATGTTTGGGGATTGCTCAAGGGCGGAATGCGCATCTTGACTCCAACAAAAGTTGTGTTTTTTCGTAAGGACAACTATGGCAGTCGGTAGAACAGTGTTTGACCTTGGGTATAAAGACTCGTTGCAAGCAATTTCTCTCGCGGGAAGTCCTCAGGAAGATATATGGAGCAAATCTCATTGCAAAGGGCACTAGGGCAGGAGATGGCCAGTCCCTTTCGATGTCTTTCAGGGTTCCACATTGGACGGGAAAACTGTGATTCAGATGGATTCCTCGAAGTGTCACAGGAAAAATCCGCCCAGTCCTGTGTAGGTGGGTTGCTATGCACATCCCTCAGGACATGGTTGACAAAGCCAGAACCAGTGTTCTTGAGCCACTTGGGCCAAGGGCAACGTTCGCCTGCAGAAACGCATGAAACAGTGCTAACCGTGCTTTCGCTGGCACCGGCTGGTAAGGCTGCTGAGTGTCCTGTTTCTGTCTTGCGTGGTTGGTAGCAGGACATGAACAAGCCGACACTGACATGACTATGGTGGCTGGTGTTCTGCCTCAATGATGGATGGGACAACTACACTTATGGTCATCGTTTCCAGTTCCAAGCACACCCGTCTTGCACATGAGAGAGATAGTGTGTGTGTGTGTGTATGTACATATATATATATATTTATACACCAATGAGACGCCCAGGAGGAGCGGATAAAGAATGATAGAGACCGTGGATCCGATTGAAGTAGCCACTGTAAGGAACCTCTACACCAACTCTGACTCTAGTGCAACATGCTGGCTAGGTGGCGATCGCACCACTACACGCACCAAATAGCTAGATTCCTGCAGATCAACCACACCCTACTACTAGTAGCAAGAATCTACTAGTAGCTCCGAAGCTACTTAGTAGTAACAAGGTGCCTGACTACTAGGACCTACCAGGAGCAAGAAGCTACTAGGAACGAAGGGCACCGCTACTAGTAGCAAGAAGCTACTAGATTCCTTCAGATCAACCGCACTCTTGTCATTCAACAGCACCCTTGTTGTTGTCGTCGTCATCGTCGTGGTCTGTTATGATCTCTTGATAACTCTAACCGGCATCTCTGCAGTGCTGCCTGAGCTGCGATCTTACTTGGTGGAAAGCTGTACTCTGATACAGGAACGCCAGCCCGTCGTAGGTAGTGCAGAAATCCAAGCTCCTCCCATTAACCACCAATATGTTGCCAAAAAAACAGGCCCAATGAGATTTGACATCGCATGATGTGGTTGGCAATGCAAGCCACAGATTTCTGTTCAAAACAAATATTGGATCTTGGTGTTCAAAGTGGGATTTGAAAGTTTTCGCGGAAGTGTTCCAGACCCTAGAATTGTTGTGGGGGAGGTTCCCCAAAAGTCCCCAAAACGATGAAAATGTCCTCTCAATGCTATTATCTACCTTTTGGATGGTTTTCTTCTCCACTTCTCCACTGTCTTGGTTTTAGCTAACACGACCACCGCCATGACCTTCCGGTGCCGCCGGTGCTTCCTTTGCGTTTCCGATTGCCTCCTGCTCTTTCCTAATCTTTAGTCAAAGATCCCTTTGCATGTTCTTAGGTGCCTTTTCTACAAGTAATTCCTAGACCACACTCCGACTCCCTGGAAGTGTTGGACCCCGCATGGTCTGGCACTGGGGGCATTAGAATGAGCTGTGTAATGTACATTGCACGAAGTGCAAATGCGGCTTGCGACACCGTGCATCATATTATATAATCCGGAAAACCAGAACGGTTCAAGCTGTTGGTGGCATCAAGTGGTGGGTACAAGTTGTGGTTGTACAAGTTGTGTGGAAGCTGTTCTTCCATGGGCCCAAACATGTTCAAAGTGTAGTGGCTGTACAAGTTGTGGAGGAGTCTTGCATGGACACAAACATGTTCAAAGTGGCATCGGTCGGCATCGGTTGGGGCATCGGTAAGGCACTGCGGTGAGGAAGCTATTCAGTGGTTGGAAATTTGCATTTCTTGCAAGACGTCTTGTATACTGCCGTAAGCAACTCAATCTCAATTTGAGAAGGGCAACATACAAAGTGTTTGCGCCAGCTACAAGTGTAACGTGGCAGGCTGTGCTTCCTTAAGTGGTTGGTACATCGAAACGGCATCAGTAGACGGGTCAGCCTCCATCGGTTATGCAGGCTTGTTCCTAGTAGCGTCCTTGTTACTACAATAGCTTTTTGTTACTACTAGTAAGGCACTTGTTACTACTAGCGTGGCACTTGTTCCTAGTGCACTAGATTTTGTCGGATGATATAATGTGTACAGTGTATATATAATATATACTGTGCGTGTGTGGCAGTGTGTAGGGATGCTTTATCTACATGCCGAGCTTGGCCAAGCGCTCTCGGTTAGCAACGGTCAATCATCCAAACAACCCGATCCACTTGATTTAGTGATTCACCTAAACTTATATAACATGTGTGGCTTGAATCGGCCAGTGTGTGTCTTCTAAATTATTTCATATGGTTAAGGCCAGGATCCTTGTTTTAAAAGAAATCGGAAAATATATATATATAATTATATAACAATGTCAAATGGAAAAGTCAAAATCAAAAGTAGTCAAATGGAAAAGTAAAAAGTCCAGAATAGATCACAACTCAAAAAAGTCAAAAGCAAGTCAATTAAAAAAATAAATGTCAAAAAACCGTGGAAACAATGTAAAATTAACACCAAAATACAAAACTAGAAAACCCAATCAAAAAGAAAGTCTAATAAAAGTCAAACAAAAAACAACAACTCAATTTTTTTAAAAAAGATACAGCAACGTCAAATAAGAGTCGTAAAAAAATACAAAATTAGAAGAACAAAAGTAAAAAAAATGTCGGATCTTGGCCAATTTACTCTTGTTGACTGTCTGAAACTTCTGATTTTGCGTTTTTGACTTTGGCTTTTGGCACCGACTATTTGACGCTTTTTGACTTTATTTATCTTGAAAACAGGCTCTCTCTCCAATGAGAGATTTTAGAATTCTAATCCGTCCTTGGCGGCACCCCAATATACCCCAATTCATTGTCAAAGTAGAAAGCCACAACTAGTCGGGCATCGTTCATGAGGGAGTTTGCAGTAGACATGGGAAGTTTAGGCCGACAAAATTGCAAATTCAGCAACTCAAGTTTTTGATGAGGGAGCTCTTCTTGCCCAAATTGGTGTCAGCTGCAGGAGGCCGAAGGGCCAAAAGACTAGGGCCTCATAAGAGCTGTTTTTTGGGAGGGATGCTGCTGCTCATTGTCTTGAGTGCTGCTCACTGTCACTATTTTCTGCTGGAGGCTTATCGATCTTATGGTAGGATAGTCTGTGTAGCCTTGCAACTACCGGGAGCTCTCTGAAGAAACGCGGGTGCCCTCGGCAAAACGATTTTTTTCCAAGGACCCTCCTGACAACGTCCAACATCGTGTCATACAAAAATTTGTCTCAGTTTGCCAGCTCCCTGGCTCTACCTCTCTCACCCTCATTCTGCAAAGCAGGTCCTCGGGCATCAGGAAAAGAAGCGCCTTTCCTTTGCCACTTGCTCCTCGAGCGGTTCGCCCCACTCGGTGGATATACTCCTGACAGGCGTTTTTTGGGTTCATACCAGTAGGGCAGCTGTTGGGACGACTCATGTGTCAATAAAACAATCCAAACGCAACAGTTTGCCTTTGGTTCATCAGGAGGATCATACCTGACATTGTGAGCACATGTCAGCTGTCAAAGAGCAATTCAAGAGCTCATAAGCAGTTGTGACTATCGTGATGTGCAAATCGTTCACGTTCATTATTTCTGTCAAGCTGCTGGACAATCCAATCCACTTTGGGAATGTCTAGGCCACGAGCTGCAACATCAGTACATATCAGAATCCCCTTCTCAGCACCACAAAACTGATAGTACCTCAAGTTAAAGCTACGATGACCACTGAACCACTACACGCGGCAATATATACTGTAATCTGATCGGTTGCGTCATCTATGTGCAGAAAGCGCCCAAGAAACGAATATATAATGCTGCCAATACACGTGGAACTTCTGGCTTGCTGCTTCTTGTGGCCATGGATGCAGTTAACCGGAACGTCAATGTAGTTCAGCAGTTCATCATGAAACCTGCACTGGACTGCAAAGGACTAGGCCATATAGAGGTAGTGAAGGCCTGGCATAGCCTTGTTCTAGACACATGCGTAGTGTTTGTATGAGGTGCGCCATGTGGGGATTTGAGACAAGCTCACTAACTTACTGGCTAGATAACTTACCGGCTAGATAACTTACTGGCTAGAGCTCTGTGTGCGACTCAGCAGCTTCACTGAATTGCATGCAGACATGAATACCATGACCTTCTTGTCCTTGTTCCGCTTCAGAAAGGTGAAGAGCAGCAAGAATCTGCTCTCAGCCGGGCAAACCACATAACCTTGTGTCAATCCGGCCACCGTGGATACATTGTCCTTGGTTTTTACTTCCACAAAGACGGGCTTGTTGAGAGACAGTCTTGCCAAGTCTGCCACCTTCCTTGTCTGCGTAGCGGAGAACAAAGATGTCTGGCGCTTTTTTGGGCAAAAGTTTGATGATCATATTCATCTCTTCCTCGAAACCTACCTCAAGGATCCGGTCCGCCTCATCAATGATCAAATTCACCAGATTGTGGTAGATAAATCCTTTCGTGTTCTGCATGTGGTCCAATAGACGTCCAGGAGTTGCCACTAGAATGTTGATCCCCTTGGATAGCTTTTCGGCCTCTGGCTTCCGATTCATTCCACCCACCACAACTGCAATGGACTGGGACATGTACTTCGAAATGTTCCTGAGCACATCATAAATTTGTTGTGCCAGTTCTCGCGTGGGAGATATTGCAATGGCCCCGGCGCCGTTTCCTTAGATGGACAGTCTGTGGCAATTCCACGAGCCAAAACACTTCCTTTGACTTGCAGCACTTTAGCTACGTAACTATGAGGCCCATTATGAGGCTATGAAGCTGATTGCACTATTTTTCGCTAAGTAATGTGGTGCTGCCGATGGCATGTGGCATGCAGATTGACACGAATTGGGCGTAACGACGGACGACTACCTGCACTGGGTGAAGCATTCATGCGACAGTGCATTTGAAGCCTGCATTTTTTAGAGTACAGTATATGCGACAATATGCCAAGTTTGCGTTCACTTGTATAGGCTTGCCAAGACCTGCTGATCTGGCATTGACGCCCCAGCTGAGATAAGCGACTGGGCAAAAATTTAACATTGTACAACAAATCGCATGCGGGCACCAGGAAAGCCAACGTCTTGCCACTGCCGGTCTTTGCGGCTGCCAAGACCTCAAGTCACCAACGTGTCACTTGTCACACGGACTCACATTCGTCACCATCATTCTCAGAACCTACCCTACGCCCCAAGCTCACTCCATTGATGCCGCCAAAGTGCATCTTTGCCTTTGAGAAGGTGTGGGATGGACTTTGCCTGGATCTCTGTCATGACCTCGAAGTTACTCTCCTTCAAGGCCTGTGGAAGTTGACAACCACGGCGAAGGGTAGAAAAGGCCTTTGCCAATCTCACAAGAGCAATGCAAACCTAAGAATTTACGAACACTTGCGATCCCAAGCCATGTCTCACTGATCATCCACTCAGGTCCTTCTTCAACGGCTCGCAAATCTCCAGGGAGTCGAAGCGACTTTCGCTGAAAAAGCCCGCATGATGAATCGACTTCCTAAGTTTCAAATGAGCTTCAATGGGCTTCGAACTTTGAGCTAAAGAGTGCTAAAAGCACGGACATCCGGAATTGAAGGCTCGAAAAAGAGCTTGAAGGTGTGCTTCTGAGTGGCTGCATCTCATGAACTTCCTGCGCTGATGGGCCTTCCTCCTAGAACGGGCATGGCTCTGCAGGTAGGCTCTGCCGTACTTCTGGGGGCGTAGCAACACACCTTTTTGCAAACATCCGCGTTTGTTTGAACTCACATGGACACGGCATGGGCACTAGCACAGGCAGTTGTCTGGCTCGAGATTTTGAAAGTTCCGGTGCAACTCCTTCGGAGATCTTCGGAGCATCTTCAATCTGCTGCTAAGCAGCTCTCGCCAGGGCTGTAAAACACCAGCCTTCACACTATAAATCTGATCGAGGCTGAAACATGTTGAAGAGGTCTTTGAGTTCACCTCCTTCAAGTCTCGTGCATCTTATTCAGCATACTTCGGGTCACCGGCAACACTTACCGCGTATCAGTCAAAGGTACAGGTTCACCGAAAATCTTCAGATCATCCGGAGCTGGCCTCACTCGTGTGGAGCAACTTGAGTAGCTTGGTCCCACCCAAGTTCTGCCCTTCAGAATGCTGACCACTGCATAAAGTCGCGGCAGGCCCCTCTTTCTGAGCCATTGGTCATCCATTGGCAGCCTGAAACTTGTGGTCTTTCATCTCAACTCCAGGCACCTCTGTGAGTGTGCCATATCAGTCGGCCATGTCAAAAACGATTAAAAACGCCCTCAAACTTCCTTCCAGCTTCCAGTACAAATCCATCCGAGACAAGGCATTGGTACGAACACCACTTTGCCAGTTATTGTACATGCTGCTCACAATGGGTGGTGCTGCACCCGCAAAAATGATCAAGGTATCATCATGCCTCCCCCCTTTTCTTCAAAGAGCATGTATGTAATTGTATGTATCTCCAATCAGTGGCAAAGGGCATCGCTACTAGGAGCAAGAAGCTACTAGTTCTCCTGCCATTGCTAATTATATACTAGGAACAAGAAGCTACAGTACTAACGGTTGTCGTCTCCAGGGTCTAATAGTCTAACTCTTGGCTTTGTTCGCAACCTCGAAGAAATAGATGGCATCGGCATCGGGACAAGTTTTTCAGGCGGTTCAAGCATTGCTTTCAGCAAGCGCCAACCTCGCCAGTGGCAAAGAAAACGGTGCTCTTATGACTCTTATGCCAATAGTCGTGGGCGTGCTGGCCACACGCACCAGGTGTCATAGCCATCCTTCGAGCGAGTGTGGTTACCACACAGGCGCGTCTTGTATCCGGCATCGGCTAACTGATCTGCAATGCCAGTCAGGGACACCAGCGTAGCAGCTGTCACACACTGTGAGCGGTGAGCGGCTATGCTGGCGGTAACGGGTGCCTTTAGTTCTGGGATGTCAGAGCTGAATGCATTCACGTGCACCGCCAAGCGCCCAAACTAGATGGAAGACCGCGTGAGGATGTGTGAGGGAACAAATCTTGTGTAGTTCCGATCCAAGAGACAGCCACCAAAAATCTGTCGAGAGTCGATAAGTGCGTCAATGCTCGGTGTATATATATATATACACACATCTATCTACAGTATCTGTATCTGTGTGTGTCTTTGTATCTGTGTGTCTGTGTGGTGGTAGGGGTCTGCTTCACCCTGCTTTTCTTCAGGTGACCTTCATGCATAGCGCCGATGTGCACCAGCCACAGGCGTCCGCTGCAGAACATGTGCAGCTTTGCTGCGAAGGAAGCAAAGCCAGTAAGGAGATAAGCTCGAGTGCAAGCAACACCAAAAAGCATGCTCGGGTCTGTCCTTTTGGCTTGAGCACTGAGCAGGGCATAAAATATCTCAACATTCCTTAAAGATCCTTAAAGTAAATAGTAATCCAACGACGGATGTGCTCTTTGACTTCTCCGGCATGTAACATGTTTGACAAGTCGACCAGTTTCTCCTTCTGCTCTTCAGCCTCCTCTTCTTCGTCATCATCTGCTTCCACCGAGTCTGGCTCATCCTGGTCCTCTGCAGTGTTCTTTTTAGCCTTCTTCTTTTTCGTCTTACCTAATCAGAGCACTGCACAGCAGGATTCGCTTCAATGTGCTGGAGTGGCTGCAAAGGCAAGGCGCTCTTTTTCTTTGGTGGCTCCTGGGGTTCTTTCTTCTCCGCCTCTTCTGCTACACCATCCGCTTCTGTCTTGCCATTTGCCTTCACAGCGAAATTGAAGTGTGGGTCGCGCAGAGCTGTATGACTGCATGCACCGCCTTCTTTTTCCTTTTCTTTCCCTTCTTCACCGGCTCCTCTTCTGCCTCCTGTACTGGAGGCTTGAAGTCCTGGCTGGAAAATGCTAAGACACCAAAAATTCAACTGCGCCACAATGTGCCAGTCGCCTTGCCGTCATCCATGATCACCTAATCATGGCGCACCCGGACGGGCTAGTGAATAGACACAGCATAAATTGTACTTGGGCGCCACAAACGCTACTATTGGAGAAAAAATGATAAGCCCTGCCTCGCCATCGTCATCATCACTGCTATCCAGCCCCTGCTCTCGTCTTCTCGCTCGTTCCGCCTGCAAGGAAGCGGAAGCGCTGCAAAAGCTGCACAAGCTGTACCAGCACACAGCACCAAGGCAACAAGGCAAGCACACAGGGCACCTCCTGGGATTCGAGTTTTTTGAGTTTCCGTTTTGCTCTCCTCTCTCGCCACTTGTCCTCAGATCAAATGTTTGGTTGGCCGATGTGTTTGCAAAGTGGCGGCATGCAACAACAAATGGGCTCTGCTCAAGATGTTGCCCATAATGCAGGGTATACCTTCAAGGCCTTGGGCCGCTCTTACTGCCAGCAAGACTCCGCCTTGATTGGCTGGGTTGTCACATACAGTTCAGGCTCCTCCTTGTCTGCTTCAGCTTCAGGTGCCATGATGCCTGCCAGCTTAGAAGTGACCAGTGACAACTATAAATGAGACCTCCTCAAAACATGAGCCTTCTGCTCCATAGAGAGAGGGGAAGGTTACAAGAAAGTAATTGCATGTGTTGTATATCATGTCATTCTAGATTCTATATCATATCACATGCCACAACGATTCCTTCCACCCCTTGTCTGAGTCTGAGGCTGCTGCTGAGGTACGGCAGGCGCAAAGAATATGCTCATTGCTAGAGCCGTGGCAGCCACGGGTTCCAAAGCCGACGAAGCTGGCCATGAAAGTGCTGGTATGCGTTCCTATGCCCAGCAGGTTCTGAAAATGGAACTGGTACAGGGCAGTTCGGGGCAAAGTCTTGAGTTCGCTCTCTGAGAGGCACTTAGGGGGCCGACATCCAGGAGGTTTGCACATTTGCTCCCGAGCACATCTCAAGTGTCGCCACTGAGCGCAAGACCGGCGAGATCGACTGTCGGCCTCACCCCATTCCCTCACGTCCTGAACATAATCTGTGGCACACAGACAGTTTATCTTCTTTTATTATCCCCTATTTGTCCTTTCTTTGAAGTCAGTTCAGTTTATGTTGCCCAGGGGTGTGCAGAAACAAACAAGAAACGCAACAATATGAATGAAGGGAGATGAGATTGAGCTCATCGGGCTGGCGTTATGATGGTAAAGTCATGCATGAAGGGCGGCACACCTCCTTCCAATTTGATCGCCAGGCGTTGTCCTTCCAGGTTGTCATTGCAGTAACCCACTGAGCAACTCTGTGTATGTGGAACACTTTGGCAAAAACTTTAAACAAGATCAGGAAACTCACGGTTGCGTTGCATTTTCGACTACAGTGGTCAGCTTGGTGATGGACCCGTGTGTGCAAATAGAAAGATTGAAGGGTCTTCTGGCAACAAAGCAGCACAGCTATCCAAGTGTATGGCTCGCGCATTGCGTGACCTGCGCGCATCATGTTGTGGCAAGTTGATGACGAAGAGCAAACATGTGAGGTGTCCATGCGTGGCACCTGCTGTCTCTCTGATTCCAATTGGCATGGTCGTAGTGCCGGTCATCTCCTATGTTGGCTTTGCACAGAACAAGCATCGACTTGACCACAGTGCAACAGGATGCAGCATGAAACATGCCTTTCACATTCGGATTGAGTTGCGTACTGTGCCACCGAGAGGAACGCCCTTGAAAAAAAGGGTATCATATCTGAATAAGAAAGTTAGCGCTGTCAGTCTCTTGCATGTGGCGGCAAAGATTCTTAAATTCTCGTGCCTCTACCATGTGAACCATTGTAGTCCTGGGCCTTGCACTGTCGTGCGTCTTCTTGCTAGCGTCCTTGCTCCTAGTAGCGATGCCCTTGTTTGTTACTAGTAGCTTCTTGCTACTAGTAGTATGGCCAGGAGGTACTAGTAGATTCTTGCTCCCCCCAGCCTCTCGATCACGTGAATCAGCTCTGACCTGCAAGTATGACTCACTCGATGTCACGAGTGCGTCGAGCGCACTCTGAGTCCTACAGCGCAATACAACTCTAGGTGTTCACGTTCCAGATGCCTTTTGATCTCAATTCTAGGACTTTTATGTGCATACCATGCCAGCGTGGTCTTCTGTGGCTGGCAAATTATACGCGCCTTCGAACGAGAACCACGGCGTGACCGTGGGTTCTTCCGTCGGGCCTGGCAGAATCAAACAACTTGTCATGCACTTCCTCAGGTTCCTCAAATCAGCCCACAAGGCCCAGGGATTCTCTATGTCATGGTGACCAGCCTGTGTGGGACTTCCGTTCAAGCCACTCAAGAATGCGCCCATACGTTCACATCTGACCTACTCATGGTAGTACTGAGAAAAAACACTGTAAAACACGTGGGAACACGGGGCGTATGCAAAAACATGTCTACTAGAAAATCAACGCAATATGCAAACACCCGTGTAGAAGCCAAATGTTGGCCGAACAAACCACCAAGATTTAAAAAAAAAATCAGACAATAACTGAACTAGAATTGCCCGGCTTCACCAAGAAGTTTGGTTCCTTGGTTCTCCTTGTTGTTTTTATCGAAAGGTACTTTGGACTTGTGCCTTCAGTGCTTGAGAAAAAACAAACAAGTCGTCTTTCAAACTGTTGGGCCACAACAGCCAACGACCCTCTAGAGAAAAATAAATATATATAAATACTACAAAAAGGAAAACATTGGAAAACCAAACTTTTTAGTAAAATCAAAATGTCCATGCTTAAAACCGTCTTGTTGGCTTTTAGATGTCTGGTGCGCAGAAAACTCAGAGAAACAAAACAACACAGTGGCGTTTGGTGCTCAAAATGCAATGGCAAAACCCAAAGACCCTCTGGAGAAAACCAATCAAAAACAAAACAATTAAACACAATTATCCCGGCAAGAGACCCCAAACAGTGTTTTGAGGTCTAGAGATCTGGACTTGTTGGGCTCCAGAGCAATCTAGAGGCCTAGAGGTCCAGAGGTCTAGAGACCTAGAGGTCTAGAAAGATCTAAACGCCTAGACATCGAGAGAGGCCTAGAGGCCTGCAGGTCTAGTGGATGTACATCTAGAGTTTGGGATCTAGGAGATCTAGAGGTCTTGAGATCCAGACAGATCTTGAAGGTCTAGAGATCCAAAGATCCGTAGGTGCAGAGGTCTAGGGATCTAGAGGTCTAGAGATCCAGAGGTCTAGGTGTCTTGAGATTCAGAGAAATTTGGATGTCTGGAGGTCTAGAGTCTGGAGTTGTAGAGGTGTGGAGGCCTAGAGATCCAGAAGACTCTAGGTCTCCAGGTCTAGTAGAGGCCTGGGGATGGATCCAAGAAGTTTAGGTCTAGAGGCCTTGAAAACCTACAGGCCTCAAGGTCTACAGGTCTAGCGTGAGGTCTTGGGATTCAGGGAGCTCTTGAGAACCAAAAGCTTTCGAGGTCTAGAGTCTAGAGACCCGGAGGTCTGAGCCGAAAGATCTAGAGGTCGAGATCTAGAGGGTCTAGAGGGACGTGTGTTCAAAACTAATTTACAATGTGTGTTTTTTTGCTCTCATGAGCCTTTGTTGCTTTGGTTTCGATGAGTGGTTCCTTAATTGGAGAACAGATTCCCAGCCAGCACATGAGTCTATGAGTTTGCTTTTGAGTTCAGCCAGGACTATCACAAGTAGCAAACCAAGAGTAGCAAATCAAGATTGCCCAAACGTCAGCAATGAATTCTGACAGGCTATTGCCAGACTATGGGCCAGCCATCTCTTGTCCATTTTGGATGTGCAATTAGTCCTGTGCTGTAATGCTTCTCCTTTTCTTCATAAATTCGTCCAGTCTTGAGGAGCTTTCTTGGGCGTTGGGCGAGGAGCTATTATATGATATTTCTTGCTAACAATATTCCTCTTGGTATGGCAGCTCGATGGGTTCCCAGCCTTTGATAACTAGCTGATGCCCCATACAAGACCGTATGCACAGGTAGCTTTCTTTGTTCAAAGGCAGCTTCTGCATGCAAGGTGCACTGCCTGCTGGATTGCAAATGTCTTGCAATGAATAATGATCACAATGGTGTTCTTACAGGTAGGGTAAAACATCGACCAACTCTCCTTCAACGGCGATCGCAAAGGGACCGCCGAGCGTGAATATGGCATATCACTTATAAATGACGCGTTGTTATAAGACTTCTTCCTGAAATTCAGGAGTCCTTGCGTGCTGCCGCTTGTTTCCCTTCTAAAGCATGCAGGTAATAGTCATCATTCAAATGGCGCTAGTGGAAATTGTGCCAAATGGCTGACCATTCACAAAATGCATTTGTGTTGAGGTTGTGCTAGCGGATTGCTAGTGGTGTAGCTAGCGCAAAAAGATCAATGCAAAAACACATGTAATAGTGGTTTTTGAATGCTTCCCGAATTTTTGTCAGCCCTCACAGAGTTGACCTGCGCCATTTTTTTTACAGGAAGAGAGAGAGAGAAACGAGAAACGAGGGGTCTGTGCTGCTTGCCTGTAGCTCAAGATCCTCCGCGTAGTCCCCATTTCTTGGCGATGGACCTCGTGGAGTTGTTCTGTCAACCCACCAAGATCACTAGAGCTTTAGAATTGTGACCAGTGAGAGAAATGCGACAAAGAACTCGTCAGCAAGTGTCAGCAAAGCACAGGTTGACATGTTGTAAGACATTTGCTTTGTAAACGTCTATATAGCTACTTCACCTCTAGTTTTGCTCTTCTTATTCCCTTTCTTATTTGCTTTATTTTGTTGTATCAGCCTTCTTACGTTTGTTCTATGGTCTTGTCAATCGTTCTTATCTGAGATATTGCTTAGCATTGCACCAAAAAGCCAACTCGGCATCTTGCTTATTTTAAAAAAAAAGAAACACTCTTCAGCTCGGGACAGTACGACGATGACAACAGGCAACATTACTCATCACAAACAGCCAAACAAGTCTGCACGACTTCCAACATTCGCCGGGAGTCTGTATGCGT
Organism: Durusdinium trenchii; assembly: GCA_963970005.1. Classification (NCBI taxonomy): domain Eukaryota; class Dinophyceae; order Suessiales; family Symbiodiniaceae; genus Durusdinium; species Durusdinium trenchii. Next base: position 1,018,633 of record CAXAMN010019668.1, read on the forward strand.
GGCGCATTCTATTCCATCAGCCACTGCGTGCACCAGCCCTTCTAAGCTCAGAACGCCCCATACAAGAGTTGAGAGCCTTCCTTGCTGCAGGAGGCAAAGTGTATGATAAAAGTGATTAAAGCAAAGTATGATTCAAAAATGTGCTAATTCCAAGAAGTATTAATAAGAGCATGGAAGGCACCTGGAGATCTTTTCGAGCGACGGTCACTGGTGAACTGATGCGATCTGGGGGGCCAAACAGGCAAAAATGCCGCTGAGCGATGGCAGCTGGTCACATCGATTGGTCGGATGCTACTGGCTTAACATGGTGTGAACATGGTGTGAACATGTGAGGGTGGAGTGGAGTTTGAATGCTAAGTCAGGTGCTTTTCGAGTCTTGAGTCTTGCGTGCCCGATCTGGCACATAGTCCTAAGTCAGGGTCCTGATGGCCTCTCTCAAGTCTAGTCTAGCACAGATGGGAATTTGTACAGAGTTCATATTGATCTTGGTAATGGGTTGGCGCCACTGATCTGAAATGATGACACGTACTTATGTGGGCAATATCTATGCTGTATGTGTAAATCATGTGCCGCATGTGTATCGTGTATGACTCAGTTGTGGCAAATGTCCTTGCTCTCTAGCCTTATATGTTGGATGATGTGATCAAATGTCAGCATCGGGCAACATCGGAGAAAGGGCTCCAGGTACTCCTCTATGACTCTATGACATGCCAATGATCAAGTCGCAGCCAACATGGGATTGGCAGCTCCACAATCGACACTCGGCACGTTATGTCGGTTTGCACAGCTCTTGTTGGCTGCTAAAATCTACAGCTTCCAATGCCAAATGGCATCTTGGCCATCTGCTAGCTGCTAGCAGAAACCAGCAGGACAAACAAACAGTAAGAAAGACAAGGAGGAAAGAAAGCTGCCATGCTGGCTTCACCGCTTGAAACTCTGATCGGGGATCCATGTCGAATAAGGGTCATCGAGTGCCTGCGGTGATCACAAAGTTGTGACAAGCAAAATGTTGGCAGCTTTGCCTTCAAAGACTTTCGTCTCCGAACAACAAGCTGCACCTTGATGCCCAAAGCTGGAAAACCTGAGGCACTATGCAAGGCTGGGACAGCTGTCAGCAGCAGGTGCCACCAAAGCACTGTTGAAATTTCTACCAAGTGTATCACTGTCCAACTGGCCGAAGAAACGAAACCTAAAATCCACTTGTTCCAGCTGGAAGTGAGTCTCAGCGGGAGACGGAGCTGGATTCACCCCTGACGTCGCAGTGCCAATGGGGCGAAAAGGCCTGAAAATGTTCAGGCTCTGCCAATGTGTTTGATCCTGTTTGCCTCGACCCCCCCAGGACTCAGGACCAGCCTCTCCCTCTCTCTCTCCACATACATGTGCGTATAAATACCTATAATATATATATATATTATATATACATTATATATATACAGTATAAACATATGTGTGTGTGAGACGAACAAACTAACAAATATGAGTCAGCTGACTGAGTTCAAAAGAGTCAGTTTGGGTAAGTCTTGCAACATTTGCAACTGGGTCTAGTGCAGCCCAGGGCCCGGCGTCCAAGGTCCTTGACTTATTCCAAGAAAATTCCGAGAGGTTCTTTCGACTATTAGCCACGCATGTAAATGTGACATCCCATGACTTGGCGATGTTACTAAACCTCCCTTTGCGCTAGAAACTCCATGCAGGAACAAAGGAAGACCCACACCAAGCTTCAGAGCTCTTACAGTCTGGCACACCTTCAACAAAACTTACAGTTGCACTGTACACAAGAATGAACATCATTCTCCGGATGCATCACCCATCATCAGACTCAGCCCCTGATGCTCCGTTTGCTCTTCAAGCCATGGTTTATCCACCACAGCACGCGCACACACACACTTTTAGAAATGCGTACTGATGTGAATGCGGTGCCACACGCCGGCCTAAGAACCCAAATCCTGAAAGGTCCAGGACAATCCTAAAGGGCCTGGGGGTCTTCAAAAGGAAGTGGGGCCAAACGCGCGCAAGTCGAAGTCGAAACGACAGGGTGACGACGGCCGCTCACATCTGCAGATGCACTAGCACTTTACAAAAGAAAAGGAAGAAAGGTGGCCACCAGCTGCGTCTTACAATGCGCCCAGGTGCACCAAGCAGGTACGTTTTCACGACAGCTTGGATGGGTCTTCGTTGGCCGTGTCCATGGGCCCCCCCTGCTCAAAGCAATCCTGTTCACAATTCAAAAGAATCCCTGTGACTACAAGGGGCACACTCACACACGCGGAGGCGTAAAGCTAAGGCACCTGAAGGCAAATGTGCACGCGTGCGCGCGCAAGAGACAAAAGGATGAAGACATGACAGAAGGACGAGACGGGACAAAGGTGCGTGTGGTTGTGATGAAAGGGGAACCAAGTGCAGGGACAAACCATGAAACCCAACTCATTATAAAGACCTGGGCCACCTAAAACCTGAGTTTAACGTACATGTAGTTGTGCACGAACACGCTAAGGCCGGGACCAATGTGCGCGCAAACGAAAGAAAGGATGAGATGAAAGACATGAAGACAGGAGGACATGAAAGAAAAGAGGGGAACAGAGGTGTGTGAAGGGGAAAAGGATGAAAGGGGAACCAAATGGAGGGGACGAAAACCAATGAAGCCAAACCTTATTAAAAACCTAGGCAAGCCTCGTTGAACCTGTACGTGCTGTGTGCTGTGTGTGCACCTAAGGTCACGACAGACTCCAATGAGTCTACACGAACTTGGGCCGCTACGGCCACGCAGGCCGTGCCAAAATGGCTGGCTGCTTAGACCGCTGCGGTCACGTAAAGGCATGAACCAGCTTGGAATTCCACAGATGAGGCAAAAATCTGAGTTCTCTCGGCCTAGGCCACCTTCGCCCGCTCCGGGCATGGGAGATAATGACAAACCCCCTTTCGACGGGTCCGCGGGAGGCACTCTGCGGACTCATCCCGGACTCTCACTAGGAGAGACACACTTTTAGAAATGCGTACTGATGTGAATGCGGTGCCACACGCCGGCCTAAGAACCCAAGTCCTGAAAGGTCCAGGACAATCCTAAAGGGCCTGGGGGTCTTCAAAAGGAAGTGGGGCCAAAAGCGCAAGTCGAAGTCGAAACGACAGGGTGACGACGGCCGCTCACATCTGCAGATGCACTAGCACTTTACAAAAGAAAAGGAAGAAAGGTGGCCACCAGCTGCGTCTTACAATGCGCCCAGGTGCACCAAGCAGGTACGTTTTCACGACAGCTTGGATGGGTCTTCGTTGGCCGTGTCCATGGGCCCCCTGCTCAAAGCAATCCTGTTCACAATTCAAAAGAATCCCTGTGACTACAAGGGGCACACACACACATAGATACGCACCCTTCAAGCGGTCTACGTGGCAAGATCAGGTCAAACTATAGCCGCAATAACCTGGTGAATTCAATCGCGGGATGCATTGACGAAGATTCGCAACTGGCAAACTGGCACATCTTGAAGAGGAAATCGCAAAAACACCCATTGCTGCTCTCCTCCAGGCTGATTTGGCTCTGCTGCGCTTGCTTGCCTTTCGCATCAAAGCACCCCAAGTTTTTGACTCAACATCTCAACGAAACTGGATAAAAGTGGGAGGCAGCAATAGACAAGAGCGTCTCTATCATGCACAGGGCAGGCTCAGCAGGTGTCCAGGTAATGAAGCAGCACACGTGAAGAACACGTTGACAACGGTGTCCCTACCTCTTCTTCTCTTGGTCAGCTTGATGCTGTTGGAAACCTGCCTTAGCACCATGTTGCATGGTGCCCAACTTTGGAGGTGGAATTCTGCGGCCAAGTCAGCAGTCTGGGGGGGCTTACCCACGCTGGGCCCGTGTTGACAGAGAAAGTATTCCCCTGCGGGTGATGTGCAATTTTGCAGGAAGATATATGCAGTTGTGCAATCATACACCAATGAACCTTCAAGGTGAGCAATGCACAAGCAAAACGTGCAAAAAAGGCAAAGGAAACGCAAATCCAGATCTCATACAAGCCCATTCAAGGTCACGCTTTCCAAAGTGGGCAAATATACAGAAAAAGGGATGCAAATGCAACAGTTGTACAATTGTGTCTGTATGCAAAGCTCTTCAATCCCCGCGCCCGCTTGCGCTCCGCGCAGCTTTCGTCTTGATTTCAGGCTGGGAAATGGTTGAAGGAAAAGCTACGGTGCCCTTCTTTGCATTAAGCATTTCACTTGGCCACCTTGGCAATTCCCACTACTGACTATTCCAGCACATGAGAGGCAACAAATAAGAGGCAACAATTGATTTCATCTTTAATATATGGAATCTTGTCATAGGTACTTCCCAGAAGTTTTTGATTATTGTGAACTTTTCTGATTCACCATCACACAACACAAGGCCTTCGGCCTCCTTCGCCAAGTGTTGCACGCGAATTCTGCGACAAGAGGTTGGGCCCCAGCGGCGAGGCTCGGGGATTGCAAAAGGCGGGCATGTGTGGCCACCAGAGCAGTCAAACACATGCTTCAACACTCGGGACCCACTGTAGCACGATCTGATGTGCATAAGTGCATACCCTATCCAAGATATATATATATATATATAATTCTCTCAGGCCGACAGAGTAAGAGGCACACTGCTCCGAGTTGTTCGTTCCGGTGGTTCTCTCACAAAACCTCTTGCTTCCTAGGGCCTAGGGCTCACACACTGTCACATTGCCCTTTGTCAGCCATCCAACACCCAAGCTAGAGGTGCAACAGCTCATCACCAGCCGCATTGGAAAACATCGAACAACATCAAACACTCCGCTTTGGAGTTGATCTGCAGAGATCATATAGAGATTGTACATTTTGGCACCCAACATCTACTGCAAAAAGGCCTTCCCCTGCGATCTTCTGCGATACCTGGTGCCTAAATTCGTTGGGATCACATGAGGTCTCTGCAGTGGTGAAAAAAGCACGTTGTCATGGCTGCTGTCAGCACACCTCCAATCATATCAAGGAAAAGTGCAGGAATACACGTGCATCATTTTCTACGCTCTGCCCATCTCATCATGATTCAGTTACGTAGTGATATTGAGATTGTTTGCTACATAGCAATCGCCCCCTCTTATATACACCAACCTAGCACATCACCGCACAAGGCCTCAGGTTGCTTCCAACTCCGCAATGATTTTTCGAAGACGCCGGACCTCGTCAAAGTCACCACCTGCGATGAGGCCGTTGAAATCATGCATGAAATGAGCCTGGCATACACTCTTAAAATCTCTTAAATGTAAAATGCAATCATGTGTGACCGTATCTGCTGGCGGCATCTCTTAGAACACTGTGTACCAAATCGTCATTGTCGTTGTGTGGGTCATTGGGTCACATTTGGTGGCTGAACTCTCCGCCCCTGCATCCGCACCTGCAATGAGAAGCCTCTGCAGGGTTGCTTGTGCTTCATTCTTCGATAGCCTTGTCTTGAAGCCGGCCAAAGAAGTTGTTGCAGGGTCACAATGATCTCAATTCAATCTTTGCAACACACATAGATACACTATATATGTTCAAGAATTCCAAATGAGGCCATGTTCCATCAAAAAGTAGGGAAGCCTGACCTTCATGGCTTTCCAATATGTAAACACCCCGTCAGCCCGAACGTTTGGCACCTTGATCCTGCTAAGCCAGGACCAGCGAAGCCTTTTGATGTCTTGTTACCCCAGAACTCCCGGAGCTCCTCGTGGAACCGAGAGCTCTTCAGGCACGAGAAAATGACAAATGACAAATGAATGAGTGATGTTGCATGTTATTGTGCAGTTTTGCTTCACACCTGTTATTTTTTTTTTCAAACTGTTAGTGTTCATAATCCCAAGCACGTAATTTCAGCTTAGATTAGCATTTTGATTCTGCTGTGTTGCAGGGCTTGGATTACAGAAAAGGATTGGACAATCTGCAAGAAAGCTACGCGCCCAAAGCACAAACAACGCCGTCCAGTGTGTTTCAACTAAGCTCCTTCAGCCGTCCAACCTCTGGTGTGTGAACGCTCAAGTACGCATCCGGTGCTGGCAATTGATGCAGTGGGGGAGCTGGAGGCTCCTCAGCAGCCAAACGGGTGCAAACCATGCCCTTCCCGGTTCCCTGTATTAGCCTCTCCCTCTCTTGCAACTCGAATCAGGAAACACGACTCGCAAGAACCGTGTCCTGTGAAATCTTCTCTGTTTTCACCACCATAGGTGGTGGTTCTGCCCTCTTGGCAGATGCGGTGGCAGCCATCAAAGGCGTAGGCATCGGCAATCGTGTCGTCTTTTCCGAATCCTTTTGTGGCTTTACGTGCCTCACCAATCGTGCGCAAGGCAGCCAACGCGCGACACAGCAGTGGAAGGTTAACTTGAGTTGCAGTAAAGAACTCCGGTTGGGTGGCATTTTGGCATCGACTCGCCTAGTAGAATCTTGTGAATCATCAGATCCTTTCCGCTGTACAGCCTCTATGGCCTTCTTCTCGGACTCCTTGGAATCATGCAGTGCGGTCTGAATTCTCTGTCCCTCCAGCCCTGAGCAGTCCTCCTCCTCAGCTATAATCTTCAAAGCGTCTTCGCTCACATTGCTTGGTTCAGCTGACCTTACCACAGAAATAACACACAAACGCGCGCATATATGCACACACACACAAACGGTGCGCGGAAACTACATGATTGGCAGGTTTCTCCGGTGAATTGCATTTCTGGTGGGAAAACAAAACGTGGACAGGAAGACCTTCCTTGTCGGGGAAGAACTTGCTTGCCGGCCCAGCTGCCTGTGCTCAGGCTCGTCTGTCTCATCGACACATGGCGAAGCTTCAACTTGCTCGAGTCCTTCACCTGTGCTCTCCTCAGCATCTTCTCCTGTATCTTCATCCTCCTTTTCAGCATCCTTATCAGACTCCTCCTTCTTAGCCTCCTCTTTCTCCATCTCCACGTTCTCCTCCTCCCGCTCCTCATCTACCTCAACCAAAGGTTGGCTTTGCTCAGAAGCCTTTGGCGTCATCAGCGGGGAGTAGTGTTCCTCTCGGTCCTCTTCTTGCACAGCTGGCAAAGGGTCCGTGGTACTCCGGTCCAACACAGGTGCCGCTGGGGCAGTTTCAACATGAGTGACCTGAGGTTCTTCAAGCTCATCAAGCTCTGGTCTCCGATCACTCCCGGGAGCAGCACGTGATATGCCACCTCTGGTTCTCAATGCATTCCCAAGCGATTTTCTCCCTGAGGGATAGCTCTCCGAACCTCAGAGCATGACAAGATCCACCAATTCCACAAAAGCTGTGAGCAAACCCCTATGAAATACAATAAAGTGTATGAGTAGCAGCTCCTGCAATGAGGTGAAATTGTTGCTTGGATGTGCTTGCTTCCAGTGTATATAATCGAATATACAGTATATAAATGGAATGGTCACCAGTGCCACCAGAGATTTGCCTCCACCCTGGTGAAAAACATATCGAAGCTGTCCATCTGGAAAAACCATTAGTAGTTCAGACATCTGAATCAACAGCTTACTACGTTTGACTCTTAGTTTGGGTCATTGACAATCGTCTTCGAAAGTACATACAGTATACATGTATGCATATGACATATGTTTAAAGACTCTTTCATTTCCTCTCCCTCAACCGTTCTGCCACCAAAGTGCGGCCCTCAGGAGCACTCTTGCGGGGAGACATCAGGAGGCCATCTTGCTTGGCCTGCGTTCACTGGCGCGGAGAGACATTGCCAGTATCATCCAGTATATATGATCTTGAAGCCGTCTGGACAACAATTTGTGATAAAGTGAGCCGACTGCATTTTCCCCAACAGGGACTCAACCGCAATTATCTATCTATCTATCTATCTATCTATCCATTTATCTATCTATCTAATTCTATCTATCTATCGATCTATCTAGTCTGACTTTCACATCTTCGATGTCCACAATGGACAGCTAGGAGAGAGGGAGAGAGGGAGAGAGGGAGAGGGAGAAGAGGGAGAGGGAGAAGAGGGAGAGGGAGAAGAGGGAGAGGGAGAAGGAGAAGGAGAGGGAGAGGGAGAGGGAGAGGAAGGAGAGGGAGAGAGGGACAGTAGTGATATCTGGCTTGATTCCATCTAGCTGTTGAAGTGATAATATGATCATATGACAATGGATGCTACGGTGGCCAATGCGGCCACGGTGCCATGCCACTCTCATGTTATGAAAGCACCCCTGCCTCTGGTTCTGCGGCACCTCCAAGGGTGCTGGCGCGTACGCGGTCAATGGCACCCTGGATGGCTTTGGACCCGAAGGCATTCAGGTTCAACCAGTCCAAGGAGCTCTTTTCAGGATCTGCCTCATTATCCTGCAATGTGTGGATGTCAGGCACTAAAATCATTGGATATCATTGGGCTGTCATGGGCAGTGGTGCAGGGCGATTCGGGGTGCTAGCTGCTAGCTACTAGCTTCTTTTGGAGTGCGAGTCGCACATGGAGATCCTTGATACTTTGTCACTATGATTTAGCGTCCCTCGATCTACCACAACGTGGCCTCAACATCTGTTGGGGCTGGGGGCTTGATGGAGATGCCACCCCGCGACCTCAGTTTCATCAAGAATTGGACAGCTTGGAAATAAGAAGAAATGTCGTTTGGTTCTTAACTCTCTTCGATCTTCTGGGCGCCCCTGACCGCATGGCTTCCCGCAATGGATTTTCATTGCCACCCACAGAGCGGCGGGGGGGCACGTCGGCCCAGCCACGACATGGCAAGCGGCAGCAGTAGCTGCTATTGCCACAAATCTTGGCTCAAAAAGCTGTTCATCTACCCCCTTAGCGGGTCTGCAACAAACTTATCATACTATATAATCTCCCCATGGTTTGGTCATATCATTGATCATTTGATGTGGCAACATCGCCCTGCGAATGGCTGCTGTGCTGAAGGTGTCAGGAAGACTGAAACAAAATGCTCAAAATCGCAGCTTCTGCCACGACCCGGAACTTGGGAGCATGAGCCAGCGGGCAGAAACATTGCACATGCAGGGGCAACAGACCCGGTCAACAGCCCTAAAACATGTGCAAGGTTGACCTACTTCGTGGACAGTTGGCCTGAGGAAACAGCCCCTGAGGCCACAAATGAGGCCTCAAAGCCGATCAGCAAGCTCAATCCATGCAACAATCCAGATGCCAAAAAAATACAAAATGGAGCCCACGAACCCAAATGAACATACGTAACGGCCAAACATTGTTTGAGACTCTTGTGGGGCACGCTTGTAGGACACTCCGCGGGGACACTGTTGCAGGACGACACCCTTGTGCCTCCAAAAGTGAAGCATCAAGTCTTCAAAATGAGCGTTTCAACACGTCCTCCGAAATAGTCACACGTCACGTCTCCCAAACAAGCGTTTCTTCTTCCCAACGTCGCGCGTCAAGTCTCCAAAACGAGCATTTCGTACGAGACGTCCTCAAAAAGTATCCACAAGTGAAGCGGGAAGCCTTATTAAAGAGAACACATAAGCAACCATGCCAGCAACTTGGCATCCCGGGGCCCCTCAAAACGCCAATCCCAATGGCATGGAGACATTTGCCCCCACCAAACGTCCCAACCTCACAATTCCCTGCACCTGCCACAAAAATTAAACTTCAACTTCCACACCTCCAACAGGCACAAAGTGCTGCCCCTACCACGAAAAGTTACTACAGTACGTCACATCTTCTTGTCTTCAGCAAAAGTTGCACCACGCCGCACACCATGCCGCACATTTGGGATGATTTCGACACTTGATGGAACAGAGCTTCAAGGCAAGGGCCCGAAAAGCAAATCTAATGGCACGGCCGCACTCAACCCCTCCAAAAGACCACCCCGCAAACGCCAATCCCAATGGCACAACTGATTATCTCATGAAACCTTGCAGCTGCGCAGCAAAATAATCCTCTACACGTCAGAATGTTAAGTGACTACGCTATTTCACACGAATCTGACATTTCAACTTGAGGCTTCCATCCAAAACCCCCTCCAAAAGCTTCCCCTAACGGCACGGCCTTATGCATCACATTCAAACGGTTGCAAACAGTTGTGAACAGTTGTCACGCGAACAACACTCTACACTCTACTCTCAGACTCCAAAATTGAACAAGAACCCTTCGCTACGCATTCGACAACAAACAACTGCTGCTCAAACTAATCACAGTACAGTGCATCGATGTGTATAGTATTTTTTCCATCGCCTTCTCAAGGAGGCGTATAGTTTGTTTGACAAGCATGCCTAGTCCCAAGCCCCTGGCGGGATATGTCCAGTCTTTGCCATCTCCTCTTCCAGCTGCTTGACTTGGCGTTGCAAAGCAAGGCAACCCTTCGACAACGCAATGCCTTCTATATAATGCCTTCTAGCTGGAGATTGTCTGGACCCACGCTAGCACGTCGGCAGGCTAGGGTGGGCATCAATTCCTACATAAATCATTTGATGGGCGCAATTTCCGGCCTTTTGTCTGATTACAGCTAGAGGCCCGAGGTCTATCTAGGCCGGCCAAATGTCAATGTCCTCCTGAACATTTTGCCCATCATACATACTGTTGCATCACTTGCCAGGAAAACAAGGCTAGCCGGGCGCGCGGTGGCGCCGCTCGAACAACCCGCGCTTGCGAACAACAAGCCTTCAATCCTTGAAATGGTGCTTGATAGTGCCTGATTGTTATTCTCCCGGACGACATGAGAGAAAGGCAACTCAGTGCAAGGCGTCGCTGATATCCTTGGTAGGCAGGTGGATTGTAACCGATATATCCATAGACCATAGAATTGTGGCACCGCACATTTAATTTAGCTCTTGAAGTCTTTTAACACGACTTGACAAGCAGGCTGGTTGAAGAGGGTGGTTCAGATTGGTTCGTTGTCGAAGCAAAGCGGCCACCACCACTGTCGATGTGGATGCCGCCCCCACCAGGCAGCTCAAAGCTGAATCCACCTGCAGCATTCTCCTTGATCGTGCCACTGGTCCCAAACCTGAGGGTCGGGGCTTGGGTGCTTGAAGCACTAGTCACTAGCATGAACAACTCCGTATCTCATGCGTAATTGATTCAAGTGTTGGTCACAGCTGGCATTGGAGTACTCAGTGTTGACTCTAGCTGATTCCAGTGTTGACTCTAGCATGCTAGCATTCAGTGTTGATCCAAGCATGTCTGTCCAGTTGAGTGTTATCCTTGTGGACTTCTAGGTTTGGGGCACTCCGTCTTCTCCGTAGTACGGTGAGTTCATGAAGGTGCCAATGCTGGGATTCCTGACAATCAGCTATAGAAATCCTTGCTTTGGATCCTAACTAGGTGTGCACGTCCTCGGTTCTGCCTGTCTTACTGATCTGGACATAAAGGCCAAGGAAGAAACATGCAGTAAGAACAAGAACGCTGCATGAGATATTTTCCAATTGGGACATCTTCTTAATCAAGTGTTCCGCAAAAAATTGCATGACGCTACACATCGTTGAGCAAAAGGCTTGAAGAACTCGTCCACACTTCTTCCTGCCAATCGGATGCAGTACAACCATCAACAACAAAAGGATGATTGTCCAGTCTCCAACAATCCACGACAAAAACAAAAATGATACCCGTTACAAAGAAAGCCAGCATTGAATGAAAGTAGGCGTCAATCCGATGCAACACAACAAATCAATGGCAAGCCAACTATGTGAGCGAGAAGAAGCTTTAGAAGGAGCAGCAAACACCTGTAGCCTTCAGTATTCTGCTCTTGCGGCCTACAGCCTCTCCATAATTTTCTTGCAGGCCGGCTCAGCCAGCTGCACTATCTGGTTCATCGTGATATGTTTTGCTCACATCTTTCAACCTGTGAAAATGATTGGATGATATTGGAAGCTACTAAGAGTCTCGTTGCGAGTGTAGAAGAGGGGGGGGGTTGCCTTCCAAACAGTTTCAGGCCTTGGACCTGTGGCATGTCTCATCTTCCCAAGTGGCCCAAGTTCAAAGGTCCTGGGTCTTCATTTTCGCCTGCATCCTCGGAAAAACTTCACACTGAAAGGACTTGGGCGTTTCAATATGTCAATCCACCAGAATACAATTGGCAAGCCTCTTGGAAAGTCAAAAAGGCTAAAGGCAACCAGTCTAACTTCCATAATCATAATCCCTTTGACACCACCATACGGCTTGCCATGGGGTGTCAACGGAATAGTCTACAAGTCTACTTCTTAGCTTCGCCGCGATCAGGGCTCCAAAAGCCCCCAGCTGACCACAAAGCATACGCTATTCTGCAAGCGGGTAGCGCGCTATTTTCAGCCAGAAAGGGGCTCATGTACGAGTACATGTTCAAGCTGTACAAGATGTATGAAATGCCTAGCACCCCACTTGAAAAGGCGGGTGTCTTCAGGCGACTTTTCACAAAGGGCTTTCATCCCTCTGTGGCCCAGGGAATGCTTGGGAAGCCAACTCCCGGGCAGGATTTGCAACTCCTCAGTTGCAGATATGGCCTGCTGCGTTGCTGCAGTCGAGGACAGGTGGAATCTACATGAAACACTTCTCTGCCCTCCAGGATGTAAACTTCCGAAAAGCGTCCAGTGTTCCTTTCACACTGGATGGCCACATCTTTGCTCTCGGGCCGCGCCGGCTTGAAGCTCAAGCCCCCACTCAAGGCAAGGTGCCTTCCCACCATGCGGAAGCACCACCACAAAGCCGTGCCCTGCATGACCAGCAAAATGCCAAAGGCCACTGCAAGGCCCGTGAAGATCCAATCAAATCCCCACTTTGATGCTTCTGTATTGGGCTCCTCAGTCCTCACTCCCTCAGCGCTCTGCAAGAGAGTCAGCATGGCCATGACAAGGGCCCGCTTGCTGAACCCGCTGAGGGCAATGGCATTGATGCTCTCAACATGCTTCTTGCTCTCCTGCTCATAGGCTGTCTCCTCCTTCAGCCCGATGCCCAGCTTCAACCTCAGCTCATTGAACCTCTTCACTGCCAAAGCCTTGGTGCCGAAGTCTGCTGTGTTGTCTTGGCTTGGCACAGCATGCAAGCTGAACAGCTTTCGATGCAAAGCATCTTGCACCCACAATGACTTCACTTCGAGGTGTCGGATCCTCCCAACTCCCTGGCGCTGGAACACGCCACGGGCTGCGCTGCTGTCAAGGTAGACCTCCATCTGGAGCGGGAAGCCGATGAAGGCAAACACTTCCTTCATGAACAATCCCTCACTGCAGGCAGCCACGCCACCATTGAACTCAGCTTCGCCAGACGACAGGCAAAGCATCTGGAGGCTCCTGGC
>CAXAMN010019668.1:1031818-1048082 GCA_963970005.1 Durusdinium trenchii
GGCTGACCTCAGTGACATGGGCGCATGCTTCATGAGGACCGCAATCTTTGTGGAGTCCGAGACATGCTCCTTGGCTTGGATCTCATAGCGCCTCGTCAGCACTTCCCAACTCTCCAGGGATTCCAGGAAATCGTTCTCCTTGACAGTCTCCCATGCCGGGGCGATGATGCTCATCAGCATGGCTGTGTGTCTTCCTCCAACATCAGGCTCATAGGCCTCGCAGAGGGCCTTCCAAGCCTGGAAGCCATTTCCATTCTCCACATTCATCAACACCTGTAGGGCTCTGCCATCAACGCTCTGGGTGAGGAGGTTGAACAGGATGATGGCTTTCTCCTGGGCGTGCTGCCCCATATCACTCAGGATCAGGTCGCTGTACCGGTTGGCGTTCTCTGCAGCCTGGATGAGGGCCTGGTAGCTTGTATCCAGCAAGTTGAGGTACCCTCTTGCCACGAAGACCCAGGCTGCCCATTCTTCTTCTTTGCCTGAGAAGCTTTTCAACTTGCCAATGGCTCTGGTGTCGATGAGACCACTGGCGCCGACCTGCTGAGCTGGAAGGGCTGGCTGAGCTTGCTGCTGCTGAGCTTGTTGTTGAGGTAGAAGACCTGCTTCAGCTGCCGCTGCCAGGGAATCTCCGAGCGAGAATGCACCTGGCGGGGTAAGCGGCGCAGCATTCGAAGCCATGGGCGCTGCTTGACACCTCCACTCGGGGAGGAATTACACCGTGCCCACACCACAACGTGGATTTACAGGGTGTCCGCCACGCAGGCGCCCGAGCGCGGGTCTTACCCTGTCTAACAGGGGACCCGGAGCAGGAGCTCACCCTGCTCCGCTACCATGCAAGCGGGTAGCGCGCTATTTTCAGCCAGAAAGGGGCTCATGTACGAGTACATGTTCAAGCTGTACAAGATGTATGAAATGCCTAGCATATTCCCCTTTGGTCTGTTGGACAAAAACAGTACGCAAACGATGCCGCCAAATTTGATGCTGAAAAGCTCGGACAGTACTCACAACTGATGTCTTCCATGTTTTGCTGCCAGCTTTGTTAAAAGGCACCAGCAAATCGGTCAACTCATGTGCAAGTTCTGGTGCTGCATTAACACCCTCCAGCACCATAACTTTGCGAACGAGTTGCCGATACTGGGGAGATAATGGGAGATCTGGGGAGGTTGCCCCTCGAACACTTGATGAAGGCATCTCGCAGTTCGTTTGGTGTGTGCGTGGCACTGGGGACGAGCTTTCGACGCAGCAGCTCGGTGCTGGCATGTCCATGCCAGATTGAAAGAAGATCAGCCAAAGCCCGAACTTGACGAGGCGTGGGCACCACACTGGACGCAGCGATGAACTGTCGGGAGATCACAACTGTTATTGTAAGAGCAGCAAGGCTGCCCTCACTTCCTTTAATATGCTGTATGCTGTTGGTGGGTTCCCCCAGTCCCATAAAGACAAGGTTGTGAACTCTGGGCCAGCCATGGGATCAACTCTCCTCTCCCGCTCATGACACAAGCATGATCTCCAACTTGGTTGCACTTGGGTTGGCGCACAAATTTGGTACACGCTCAGAAGTTTTCTCAAACTGCCTCAGGATTCCTGCTACATAGAAACTCAGGTGCGGGCAGTCGCGGAAAAGGCAGGCTTTTTCAATTGCACCTCCCGAGTGGCAGACCTCAAGTGCATCATCCGCCATGCCAACGGTCAAAGCAAGAACGCAGCACGCGTTCAAGAACACCATACACAAAGCAATTCAAGCTGGTCTTGCTTGTGGAAAGATGTGGAATGCAAATTCAAACTGTTCCAAACATGTTGATCCTGTGGTGACCGTGGTGCCCGGCTTCTGTACAGCTGGCCTTGGATACGTGCAAGAAGGTTACCATTTGGAAATTGATTCCACTCATGAGGCAATCACTTCGGTTTGGGCTTCGCCTTTGGCTTCGTCCGCAAGTACTCGGCGCGCAGTTCCCGATCCTCGGGTCTCAATTCCTTCTCCGCTGTGGCACAGATTCACAGCATCGCAATTTGTATCAGGCATTATCAGGCCATCCTTTCAGTGACATGTTTTCCCGTCGAACATTGGGCTCCAGCATACGCTTTTCGTTCCAGCTCGTCATTCAGCACTTCGTATGCAGAAGAGGCCTCAAACACAAGGCTGGCACAAGTAGGCGAACGGTCATGATTTGATTCGAAATAAATGTGCATGGAACTCTTGGCCCTTTGGCTCTCAATATTGCTGATTGCTATCTATGTTTGGCATATTAGATTTGGGAGAGACAGAGGCACCTTGGGAGGGACGGTGGGGAACATGCCATGACAAAAAGGGTAGATAGATGATAGATTAGATAGTACATGTCCGGGAACGTCGTGCACATGTAAGTTCACCCAAAAAAAGGAGGCAGTGTTGGACTTCTGACATGCAAACAATAGTTCACCTAGCGGAGGGAGCCGAGAGGAGATGAGAAGATTGTCTTCGCCTACAAACTGCAACTTGGACCCCGCTCGAGAGGTCCTAGTCTGTCAGGGTCATCAGGAGTCTGCCCAAACACCGGGTTCATCTGCAACGCTTCCCTTGAAAAGTGTTGGCGTGGTTAAGGGGCCCTTAGTGTAGAATTCCAAAACATCTTCTTCGAGCCCATGGCCAACTTGAAGGCATCTTCAGCGAGCGCAGCCCATCCCTGCCTCACACAGTAGCAAAGGCCCCTCTTTTGGCGGGATTGAATCGCTTCCAAGCAAACGTGCAGGGAAGGCACAACATGACAAAATACCTTGTGCTTTGCACAAAAAGTTTGCCAATGCATGCAAGTTGTGTGCAAGCTCACAATTACAGTAGCAGCTCTGTGTGTGTGTCATTATCTGTGGGGGTCCAGTGCGCAAAACGAGAAGGGAATGTGTCGTGTTCTTGAGGTCGGATCACGACCATGCAACCAAAGCCCAGCTCCACATCTTTCAAGTTTAGTCTTCAACTAGAACATCAGATCGCTGCTCAGCACTTGTGCGAACAAACTCCCAAGCAAACCCCCTTTTCAGAAACCCGCTCATCTGAGTCTGTGATCTTGTCAGGGTGGACCTGAAAGCCATCAGTTTTGGATCAAAAGCCCCAAACCACCCTAATTACGGTAAATCCATTGAATGAGGATGCGACTCGCAAGGAGATGGCGCGGTAGGCCTGGCCTGTGGAAGGTGAGAAAGTGTGTTTGAGGCATCTTTACTACAATCATGATGGATCACTGAAAGCTGGGTCTCACGCGAATGGCAAGAGCCGAAGCGCTGGGCGACACCCCTAAAACTTCGTAAAGATTCTTGGCGCTCTCCAGCTGCCTTTGCAATCGCGTCAGAACATGTGCCAAGTGTCTGTGCGCATGTTGGCATACAGCATTGGAAGTTTCTTAGGATCTTGTATCTCCGGTCCTGCTTCTAGGGCTTGATCCCTCTAGATGACGATCGACATACAGTGCATGCAGTGGATTTGGGGGGCCAGGCTGGATGATGAATTCCACAGGGTCCTGATCTCCGGCCTCCAGTTTGAAAGAAGAATCGGTCTCTGGCCAGTGCAAGCTACCATTGAAACAGCAAAAGGCTTGGCATTTGCCGCCCTGGATGAAGCCGATGCTCTTCATTAAATTATCTTTTTAGAGCTGTTGTCTTTTGCACAGTCTAGTTGCTTCAGTGCTCCGCACACGTCCTCTCCTCTGCTCATGTCAGAGACTTAGCTCTGCACGTCATCAAGTACCCACTGTCGACTTGGAATTTCATCCATTGGAGATCTGCACAATGAAAGTCCAAGAAGGTGTGCAAATGTACTCAATAGTCACTATTACATTCAGCACACCAGCCGAAAGACCGGCTCGTGGCTACGGGCAATGCAAGCAGGGGCCGTGGAATACTGCTCCAGGTGTTTCGCTGTTGCGCTGATTGAATGCATGTGGACATGGCCAATCTCAGCAACCGGCTTTGGAGGGGGCCCTGGTGAGGCACCTTTGACCATACGGTACAAACATAATCCAATGCCCCAGTACGGGTTGGCCATGCATGACTTGACAGGGCAGCAATGCTGAAACAATGTCAGTCCATCTGTTCCAAATTTAGGCAATCCAAAAGCATAAAAAGACTGAAGGAAGCGCGACTCTTGGGCTCGGCATCACTAGCCACCTGCAGGCTTCGCAAAGCAACTTACAGTAAAGAATGCTGCACAAATTGTGCACTTTCTCCAGGGGAGTGTTGCAACTGCAGCCGAAATCTTTCACACTGATTGTGTTGGTATGAAGCGGTTCAGAGATGTGCCAAGTTTCTGAACACAAGGATTCTAAAAAAGGGGTGAATCTGTCACTGGCCTTGCCATTCAATCGGAATTTTCCGACTTTGGCCTGGAGTGAACAAGTCAGTGGCAACCAGAACAGTCTCGACAAGCTCCTGAAGGGTAGAGCAAGACTAGAACTAGGATCCCGACATGATGAGCAACAGAGCAACCACAGCGTCTGCAGCAAACATCTTCAAGCCTTAGAACGGGACAGCATCCGAATCCAAGCCGAAGATAAGCCTTTAGTAGTCAATTCCCTGGCTGCAAAACACAGGAATATACTGACTCGTATTGAATTGGAACCCGTTGCCGTCCTCAGGGTTCCATCAATGGATTATCCTGCTCAGTGTGCAACTCCTGTCCCAGCAGGTGCTCGGACATGACGAAGATTTGGCCTACGAATCAATTCAGAAGTAAAGAGTCCTCCTGACCACATACTCCAAGCTAAGAATGTCATGCTCAACTTTGACTGTGAAGCTTGTACACACCATAGCGCTATGGATCAAGGTGGAACTACACCTTGAACACCCAAGAGCCAAACAGGAGCATCTTTGGCACTTGCCTCAGAACGCAGGCCGCCGGCGGATGCCGCAGGCTCTATGGACTCGGGTGTTTCTCAAAGAGTAAGGTAAGGAGTGATGAGTACTTTTCTCGTTTACTATTTGGCAGCGATTCAGAATTGCACCGGAATCCGCAACACAAAGCCATGAAAATTCATAAGAAATACAAGTGCTGACGATGCTTGCAACCCAGCCCACTATCTACACTGCGATGTGAACGGGCCAAGTCTACTAGCAGGTTTGTCCAACACAAATCTCTCGGACAGGCCGGTTCAGTTCGAGCACAACACAAACGCTTGAGAAGTCAAAGCCCCTTGCCACGCTTGTTGCAAAGTGGATCGTAGCAGCTCTCCTGAAAGCGTGGTTGTGTTGCCTGTTGGAGTGAAGAAGGAGGTGGTAATCCAGCAGCTTTGCAGCCTCCTCCTCCACGTCAGTAACAGGAGTCGCTGTGGAAATTGACAGCCACCTTCCACGAACAAGGGAGCAAGCCACACTTGAGCAAAGCGCAAGTACAAACCTGCACCTACGACTTACGACATCCCAATATAGGAGGAAAAGGGAAAGGTCTTCTGCTTCAATTCCTTCTTGGCTCATGGAATCATCTGGCAGTCACTGAAAACTGTACTTGTCAAAGTGCCGGCAGCACTGTCCAGCCAGTGTCGTCAGAACCTCTTCGTCACCACCCTGGGCATGAATTGAGGAACGTGGGACTGGCTTTGCCGCTACAGAATTTCCCTCCAGATTCTAAGTTGTAGGACCTTTTTCGCCATGATGTCTCGGCCTCGAGAGGCACGTGGCTGCCGGATTCATGTGTAAAAAGGCACGAAGGCATCCATCAAGCTCAGCTCCCAACCCCAATCAGGACTCTGAATGTTTTTGAAGTTCGAAATCACCGCATCTTCCTCGCCACGGATGAAGCAAAGAGAGAGTCCCTTGGCTTCTTCGCGTGCCTGCTCGTCGTAGAACAAGCGTATGTGGCCTACAATGTCACCACCTGCTGACAGGCACAGACATGACAAATGCAGCCAATATGATGATGTGGTGCTAGCCGCACGACCCCCGAACACAAAAATTACGCACGTCAACGTGTCCATATTGGACACTGCTGCCCAGCAACTGGCTGACGCCAATTCGGCTTGCAGCCAATGTTCCTCCGGCTCCAAAGCTCCCATCCTGTTGCAATCGTGTGAAAGTTCTGTTCTGATCCGACTGCATTGGAATGAAAACTTCTGAATGTGTTGATATGCTCTGCTAAGTGTTGACATGCTGCAGGAACATTGACGAACAAGGAAAATGGCAACTTAAAAACCTCTGACATGATGTGAAGGAAGCATCACAAAGTTAAGTTTGTGGCACAGTCCCTCCAGTGGCGTGTGGCCCTGTCAGGGTCAAGTGATAGCATCGGGTTAAGCCATCATGCAGTAACCAAGCTCAAGCATGCCCAAACTACGCCAGTAAACCTGTTTCCGCAAGAAAGCACCAACTGCTCTTGACCGACTGATGCAAGAAGCCACAGCCACGCCTATCCAAATCAAAGATCCATCTGTCCTTCGGCCAATGCGATACTCTGAAGGTTTCGCCTTAAGAATCGAGGGCCAACAAAGACCACAGTCTCACCTTGCTGTGGTGCCAACCTTCAGAGGGAGCATAACAAACTTGAACCACAACCATAAGAAGTCCATAGAGGCTTTGGTAATTTGGGACTCGTTGGGTCTCGTTGGGTCTCTCGTGGTCTGCATGCACCCACTTCCCCGGGCGCCCAGCACCATACAGCCATCGTCCGACAAGGCGCTGGTCCTCAGGACAAAATGATATCATACAGTAATTAGATGAAGCACTAGAGGAAGCGTGAGGTAACCAGTAGGTTGAACATGAAAAATGAAATAACAGAAGTCCTGCCATGCTCGTGGATCCTCTTTCCCTCGTGAGATTGGATTTCCTCCTGGAAGAGGTGCCTCAAGGCCGCCGTGCTGCCAAACAGCCGCTGGCTTTCACAGTTTGGAATCAGGGATTCAACGGGTGTGGGAATTCGGACCGTGAAACGTGAAACGGTGTTTTTGTCGAAAGCAACGAGGTGCTACAGAACCTTCTTATGGAAGATATTGTATGCACCCCTTGCTTGCCGCGCCACGATGAAGCGGGCTCTACACTCCCCTCAATTTGCAATTGCAATAATGATTTTTTAGAGTGTTTCGATGCAAAGGTTTCCTTCGGAAAGGCGGTCTCTTGGGCACTAAAATGCTGCCAGTACCGCGTTGTGCCGTGCCCCAAATTTGTAATGACTTCTTGTGGGGAATGACTGCACAGAAACACCTTTTGTTGATTTTGAATTGAAGCGTTGCCGCTTGCACCGGCAGGTTGCTACTATGTTTGCTGGGCTGACGGTAGCACCGTGACACCCATCTTTTGTGCACCCCTGATGCATCTTAGCGCCCCAACGAAGATCCGGGCCACAACCCGAATGCGGAGACTGGCAGAGATTGGGTCGTCTAGCTTGGCAGCCAAGAAGAACTACACATTGTTCCGTGGCTTGGGGCACGACAAAATGATGCAAACATATTACGCAAACGTAGCCCAGCGGCCTAACAAGATGTGGCCCGCTATTGGGACCAAAACCACAAGAGAGCACAAACACACGGCTATCGCAAAGTGATTCATTACATAACAGTATTGCATTCCAATTCCCTGCTTGCAACTGAATTCTTGGCCACCATCGTCCGTTACATCCCCTTTGGGATTTCAACCCTGTCATGTCGTAGGCGTAGTCTATCACCAGAGCAACTCCACGCTATTCCAACTGGCATATTTTTTGTCCTTTCACTTCTCTATATTGTGGTTCTCCACCTCTCCCACTTTCTCCCTCTCCCTTTGCCTCTCTCTGCTCCTCTCCCCCTCCCTCTCCCCCAGGGCTATTGCAAAACTTTGGTATGGACTTGCTCATCTAAACTCAAATCAAGAACGCGTTCGAACACAAAGCACAGTGTTAACAAGCAAAATACGATATACTGTAAATATATATATATATATTTATTTATTCCAAAACCACGTATGCTAGCCCCAAAGGAAAAATGATTGACTACGCCCTTGAGGTGAAGGGTTGCTTGTCCGATGTGTGGGTGGCGCCAGATGTGCAAGATCAGCACAAAACGAAAAGATCAGCACAAAACAGGAACTTCTATGAATCACAGATAAAGATTTGAAGATGCCGATGCCGCCACAGCAAAGGCATTATAGCTGCGATTTCCTTGCAAATGTGGTTGATGTGGCTGCCTTGTAAAGTCAAGTGTGAGTGGAGGACGGTGAGAAGAAGTGCGGCAGCCATGTTCACTTTTGCATTTTCGCCTGGCGCAAAGTCAGTGAACGATCTTGGCCATGTGCCAGGCACAGAGTGTACCAGACACTAGCCAAAGGTCGACCGTCGTAGTTCCGATGCCAGTACTCACACTGCGCGCTGCGGATCTTCGCCCACATCAAAGGCGACCCAACTGTACAATTTTGGTTCAGCTCGATCCTGTCCTTGAGGTAGCACCAGGCCCAGTCGATGATCTGAGCGCCACCTTTGGTCTTGATCTTACGGTCAGTCTTTAGGCGTTTGTGCACAGAGAGTTTGACATAGGTGGGCAGGTTCCACACATACTTGCGTTTGACTTCGACTCTCTTGTTGCAATGCCTGAAATGATCATGAAGAACGCCAGGCAAACGTAGGTGGTAAGATTTGGTGGCGCCTGTGTGAAAGTTTAGCAGTTTAGCAACCTTCCAGTCTGGACGGCCACGCTGAACAAGGCCTGCCCATTGTTCCCACGGCCACCATTGAGGATCGTCAGCAGAATCTTTCAGATCAGTGCTAGTGAAGGGCGCCTCGTCACGTCTGCTTCAATGTCCACCCAGTTTCCCGGCGCCAAACTCCAAACTCAATCAATTTCTCCTTCTCTTCGGCCCATGTCTTTCGAAGTCGCGTCAGGCACTTCTCCATCTCTTCAATCGCGAGCCCATTGGCCCTCGCCACGGTTTTCGGAGACGCTCAACAATGAGCCCGTGGAGATGACAACGCACATGCGCATTGAGACTTGAAATGGCAGGCTACGCAGTGAAGCGCAGGCAAGCAAAGAAGACATTAAGCGGCATTGGGTTTCCAAGTTGCTACTTGCAAATTGTTACTCTACATGTCACGTTTTGCACCTAAGTTGTTATGCACAAGCTGCTGTGAAGACACGCATTGCATTTTTTTTAGCCGAAATGTGCTACTTGCAAGTTGGCCCTCAAACATAGCGCTCGGGGAGTACATCAGAGAATGCCAGAGAATGCATTCCCCCCCTGGAAAAATTTTCTGCTCAAGAATGCATTCTCCTCACCAAATTCAAGATTCAACACATTCAAGTGGCCAACGTTCCTAAGTGCAGCAGGACAACAAAAAGACCAGAGGAGGACAGAAGGAAGACAACAAAGGACAAAAGGATGAGGGAAGGAAAACAACACGAACACACCGAGAGAACAACAACTGGCGCACCCCCACTAGGTGTCACACAAGGCTTGCGCGTGTGCAATTGTTTTCTCGCATTGGGTTGGGCCCTTTGATTGCGCTTGGTGATGTCACGCCTTCAGACTGCCATGCTGTCATCTGGACACCAGCAAAAGGACAACAAGGGGACAACAGGAGCAAGAGGACAACGTGAGCAAAAGGAGGGCAAGATAAGGACAAAAGAAGGACAAAAGGAGGGCCAGAGCAGGACAACAGGAGGATAAGAGAAGGACAAGCTCCGGACACAGTGTTCAGGGGACAAAAGGAGGACAAGAGATGTTCAGGGAACAAACAGAGGACAAGAGAAGGGCAATCTCCGGACACGGTGTTCAGAGAAGGACAAGGAGGACAGGAGAAGGACAAAAGGAAAACACAGGGTTGGCCAGCGCGGCCAGAGGACAAAAGGAAGACAAGACCCGGACACAAAGCCCGGACACAGAGCTCAGGGGCGCGGCCAGCCAGTGTGGCCAGCCCTTTTCTTCCTTCGAGAGAACCCCAACAGTAAACTGCTTGGGGAACTTAAGAGAACTGTGTATATTTTGTATTTATATACACCCCCCTCACTTCTTGGTCTGAAAACATGCCAAGAACGACAGTTTCCAAATGCGCAAAAATGTAGTCAAAACACAGCAAATACCGTCAAACTCAGCCAAAAAAAAAGTGGGGGGTCACCACGTCTATGTATGTATGTTTATATATATATACATAACTAACTCTGTGATACTCTGTGTATGTGTATAATGTGTGTGCGACCGCAACACTCCAAGCATGGCTGGTGTGGCGGGACAGCTGATGGCAAAGACCGCACGTGAGCTGTACATCTTCTGGCAGAACTGACCTGCAGCATGCTCCAACTTGCATGCACTCAGAACATCACATGAGCTGGCTACAGTTGCCTCCGTCAGCCGAACCCCTAATTAAGCAAGAGTTACAGTATATAATAGAAAAGGAAAAAGGTCTGAAGGTTTACGTGAGAAAAGAGTTGGAGAAAATGTGCACTATATAAATTCCCAGCTGTCCCAACTTGATTTTGTCTTGGTCTTGGGCTCGGCCCCGACGTGCTCTCTCAAAAAGATCTTGCCATTCCAGGCCTCGTCTGTCCGAACTGATGAGCTTGACCCAAGTGATGAGAGAAATCCGCCCACACCGCTGGGTTCTTGCCGTCGAGCTCTGCACTTTAGCAAAGACATCCTATATACGCATATAGCTCTGCTAGGGGGGGGTTCGTGAGTGCGTGGCTGCAGGGCCACTGGGGACAGCGTTTTGAAGGTGTATTTTTGGATGGCTTTTGGCAATGCCGAAGTTGTATCACCATTATGGGCCCCAAGGTAGACGAAGTTGGCCCCAAGATGGCTCCAACGCAGCCGTAAAACAGCCAACCTGGCGCCTAGATGGCTGCACTTGTCCCCCATTTG
This sequence comes from Durusdinium trenchii, assembly GCA_963970005.1. Classification (NCBI taxonomy): domain Eukaryota; class Dinophyceae; order Suessiales; family Symbiodiniaceae; genus Durusdinium; species Durusdinium trenchii. The sequence continues at coordinate 1,042,601 of CAXAMN010019668.1, forward strand.
GAGCCAAAATAGTTCGCAGAAGCTCACTTAAAATCCTGGTCCTGCTGGGGGAGGGCCGACACGTGCCTCCTTCTTAGAAACGGTAGCCGCCTACACCGCATTTTTTGAGGGCTCTCTAAATCATGCTGGGCCCCATTTCAGAGGAGACAGACGTACCTCCTTGTGCATACAGCAGGAGACACGCGCCTGCTTATTTTACGTTACAAATTTGCAGACATGGTCCCATGAGAAACACTTTTACTCCCTCTTTTTTTTTCGCATCTGACCCTCCTTCACTTCTGACTGAGGAATCACAAACCTCATTTCTTTATTACAGCATCACCCCGTGAAGCTCCATTTCACTAACTTCGGATGTGCGTGCGCGATGTGGGCGGCTGTCGACGCGAAGCGTCTTGAATAGAGCCATCAAACCAAGCCGGCGGTGCTGTACTCCACACGGCACGCAGGTTGCAGTGGCAGCGGCTCCCACCTAAATCAGCAACAAACCGGTCAGCACGTAACTAAACTGAGCACGTTCGATGTTGGTCCTTGCCAACTAGGCTTGTGGCTTTGCCACAATGGCCTCCGCGAATGTTTGAGGCACCCTTGGCCAAAGTGCCTCATTTCCCCACTGGGCATGCGAAACAGGACGCCGCTTCAAAAAAAAATCCAGCTGCAAAACGTTGGGAGAGAATGAGGAGAGGCTCCGGCACTTTGCAATTGAAGAAAGTCCTTCACTCGCAGTCATGTCACCTTTAACTTGTGTCACAGCGCCTGTAGCGTTTACGACTCAGGTCTGCTGCCTAGCTGTTTCAGAGATGCACCCTCCTCGGGCTCGGCTGCTGCTTCAGCTTCTGATGTTGCTTCAGCTTCCCTTCAAGCCGGTGGTGTCTGCGAGAAGCTTCACCCTTTTGAATTTCTGAATCATGAAAAAAAATCTTTTCTGAATCATGCAAACCAAGAGACGATGTAATTGGCAGAAAGCCTCCACCGACAACTTCCAACCATGACTCTGCCTCAGAAAGTCTTCATAGAACATAACATCACCCATTTGCTTGTCTAGATGCCAATGGAGAGAACAAGTCGTGGCTTCAATGCCCTGTAGGGCTTAGACACCTGGGTAGCCCTCAACGACAGAGCCCTCAGCCTGAGGTCAAATGGACAAAATATAAGTTGCCAAAAGAGAAGGAGATGTTGAAAAGATACAGGTTGCAGGTTCACAATATTGTAATATTGCATTTATTGCATCGTGCTATATGATATGAACCCTTCAGCGTTCCACGCATATATAACTCCACAGAAAAACAAACAAAGGAGAGAAAAGGCGTTGTCACTGCAATCTTCAACATTAGTCACCTGGCGGCCTTCTGGGACCGTTTGCTTCAACGAGCTTGTGCCATCAGCGCGTATCCAGACTACGAGACAGTCGCACGGCTACCACGCTACCACCTTGCAACATGGCCCCCCGGGCTATCAATCTGCCGCTTGCTGCTGCAGGCTCGGGCCTTGTCATACTGAATTGAGCAATTCAATGCAATTCAGCAATTTGAAAGTGGCCCCAAGCAGGCCACAAACGACCAGTGCAAGTGGATGTCCTTTTGGATGGCCTACGGGTTTGGCTTGCCAGTCCCCCTCATTGATTCCCAACATTGCAAAAAAATGCTCCCTTGAGCAAAGCATGCTCTGTAAAGAATTCAAGGAGAAGAAGCATCGCACACTGGATGCAAATATATAATGCCAGTCTAAATCTGGCATTGTACTCTCCGGATCTCTCCAGCATGTTTTTGCCCGTTGGTGCTTCAGCAATAAGCAGTCAAAGGGCCGAATTTATAGCGAATCCCACGGCCGAGGCTGCGGCTTGGCTCTGAGACACATACTCTTCAGGGTCACATACCTAGGTCTTGAAGGTCTTGCGACATCTTGGGACACAATCAGGTGTTTGTTTAAGGTTGGGCGTCTTAATCCGGGCTGCTGCAAGGCCTGTGAGAAAGAGTCCCGGCTGCTCCCGTGGCACCCCCGCCTCAGAGGTTGTATTCCCCCAGAAGAGGACCAGGACAAATGAAAAATGCGTCAGTATGACCTACCACCATCTACCAGAGTTGGAATCAACATCCTCTCTTTGGAACGGGTGTGGAGTGCAAGACTGCTGGTTGGGACTGAGAATGGGTCGTCTCTAGCAGCACACCAAGCCTGAGCTCCAGAAGACTGAGAAGACTCATATTATATAATTATATACTTCGTTCCTGCACACATGAGGTACAGGCCCACTGCCCCTTCCGTCAATGAGCATATAGGCTCCACTGGCCGTCTCCGCAACCTGGGGAGAAGAATGCAAGCTGCGCCTGGAATAGCGCCATCCTTCTTTTTGATTCATGTGCACACCACAAAATGCCGAGAATCAAAGGACTACCCAAGACGACAGGAAAGGGACATGTTTTCAAGCGCCCTATCTATCTATCTATCTATCTGGCTATCTGTCCTATCTATCTGTCTATCTGTCCTATCTGTCCGTCCATCCATCCATCTCTTTCTGATGCTATTTGTGATTTCCGCTGTGGCTGGGCGAAGGGCATTCGCAGTGGAACGGCTCTCCAAGTCCAAGCCTACGAGTCTAGGAGTCAACCAGTTCTGTTTGAGTATCAAGCTGAGGCCTGCAAAAACTTGCAATGGCTCGCAACCAGCTCTCACAAACATTGCATTTTTCGGACTGTGCTTTGCTAATAGGCTTTGATAAGCGTGTTGAACATCATCGCTGTCTTGGTTCCAGGCGAAGCCACCCACTTTCGTCTACCCTTCCAGCAACCATGCAGCCTGCAGAATCAACACCCCCTATGTCCAGTCAGGTCTTCATACTGCACACGGTGACTGTCAGTCGGACAAATCTTCCTCACGTCTCGAAATTTGTCGCCTCTTCGAACCTGGCTCTGGAATTGGGGAGAATGACCAACGAAATCCGCACAATAGGATAGAGTATGGCCGTAACCTCACGCATAGTGTGCAACTTGTGCAACTTAAAGGAAAAGGAAAAATAGACCGAAACCAAAACCTGCAGCTACGAGCATGTATACCTTTCCAGAAGTCAGCAGTGTCATAGAGTCATTCCCATCTCTCAAATGTTGGCAGTTATCATCATGCCACCTGCGCCACTTTCGCCGCATTGAGGCTCGGGGCTTCACGAACGAACACAATTGGTTTCATGACCTGAGGCAGCGATTTTGTTGTTGTTTAACTGTGCCAGAATAACTCTGTCGCACATCAACATATTACGCCACGTTGCAAACGTGATGAGGTGAATAGTGTGAATAGGAGAATGCCTTCCCTACAAATCTAGGAACCAAATCATTAGTGCGAGCGCTTCTTCAAGGAAGCTCCCCCCCGCCCTGAAGAAGAAGCGTGAGCTATCCTGCGGCTAGCTAGGAGCTTACTCCCTTACCAAAGGAAGTTTAGTGTACGAAACTTCCGTGTTACGGACATTCAAGAAGTGATCACACACCACTTATCATACACCACTCATCATACACCACTCATCATACACCACTCATCATACACCACTCATCATACACCACTCCTCATACACCACTCATCATACACCACACATCAGCACCACTCATCATCCAGTTAGCACATCATACACCACTGCTCTAGTTTCAAGAGCTCTAGCTCCAGTTAGCTCTAGTTTCAAGAGCTCTAGCTCCAGTTAGCTCTAGTTTCAATATGTTTCAATAGCTCTAGCTCCAGTTTACGTGGCAGGCGCAGCGCTTTGTGAACCTCCCATGTGCAGATTTCGTGGCAGGCACAATACCAAATACATTTTCGAGAGATAGCGGACGCACGAAATGCTGTGGTTTTCAAAAGAAAAGGTGGCTCCGAAGCTGGCCAGTCAAGCTTTGCGGAACGATGTGTGCGAGGCGGTCTCGGGTCATTCTCGGATCATGGTCGGATCATGGTCGGATCATGCTCGGATCATGGGCGGAATCGTCCCCCCACTGTGATTAGAGTTTTCACTTGCGCCTTGAAGCGCAGAGTTCGTGGCAGATTTCGTGGCAGGTGCAGCACGTTGTGAACCTCCATGTGCAGATTTCGTGGCAGGCACAGCACTTCGTGAACCCCCATGTGCAGATTTCGTAGCAGGCGCAATACAAAATACTTTTTCGAGAGATAGCGGACGCACGAACTGCTATGGTTTTCAATAGAAAGGGTGGCTCCGAAGCTGGCCAGTCAAGCTTTGCGGAACGATGTGTGAGACGGTCTCGGGCCATTCTCGGATCATGGTCGGATCATGCTCGGATCATGCGCAGAATCGTCCCTCCATTGTGATTAGAGTTTTCACTTGTTTCTTGAAGTGCGAGTTCGTGGCAGGCGCAGCACTTTGTGAACCTCCATGCGCAGATTTCGTGGCAGGTGCAGCGCTTTGTGAACCTCCATGTGCAGATTTCGTGGCAGGCACAGCACTCTTTGTGAACCCCCATGTGCAGATTTCGTGGCAGGCGCAATACAAATACTTTTTCGAGAGATAGCGGACGCACGAAATGCTGCGGTTTTCAAAAGAAAAGGTGGCTCCGAAGCTGGCCAGTCAAGCTTTGCGAAACGATGTGTGCGAGACGGTCCATTCTCGGATCATGGTCGGATCATGCTCGGATCATGGGCAGAATCGTCCCTCCATTGCGATTAGAGTTTTCACTTGTTTCTTGAAGTGCGAGTTCGTGGCAGGCGCAGCACTTTGTGAACCACCATGCGCCTCCATGCGCAGATTTCGTGGCAGGTGCAGCACGTTGTGAACCTCATGCGCAGATTTCGTGGCAGGCACAGCACTCTTTGTGAACCCCCATGCGCAGATTTCGTGGCAGGCGCAATACAAAATACATTTTCGAGAGATAGCGGACGCACGAAATGCTGCGGCTTTCAATACAAAGGGTGGCTCCGAAGCTGGCCAACGATGTGTGCGAGACGGTCTCGGGTCATTCTCGGATCATGGTCGGATCATTTTCTGAACCTCCATGTGCAGATTTTGTGGCAGGCACAGCACTTTGTGAACCTCCATGGCACAGCACTTTGCGAACCTCCATGTGCAGATCTCGCGCCAGGTGCAGCGCTTTGTGAACCTCCATGTGCAGATTTCGTGGCAGGCGCTGCACTTTGTGAACCTCCATGCGCAGATTTCGTGGCAGGCGCAGCACTTTGTGAACCTCCATGCGCAGATTTCGTGGCAGGCACAGCACTTTGCGAACCTCCATGTGCAGATTTCGTGGCAGGTGCAGCACTTTGAACCTCCATGTGCAGATCTCGTGGCATGCGCGGCGTTATTTGAACCTCCAAGCGCAGATTTCGTGGCAGGCACAGCACTTTGTGAACCTCGAGGTGCAGATTTCGTGGCAGGCGCAAAAGTTTGTGAACCTCGAGGTGCAGATTTCGTGGCAGGCACAGTACTTTGTGAACCTCGAGGTGCAGATTTCGTGGCAGGCGCAGCATCCGGGAGCTGGAAGCTGAGAACTGGCGACTTTGT